>JAHZMV010001394.1:0-12697 GCA_027743765.1 Coecobrya sp. COE2 | reverse complement strand
CTGCATTGTGCAACATGATAAAAATATATGCATGTTCAACGCAGCACAGTGAGCTCCATTTCAAATAAAAGAATCCTTAAAAATACGAAACATAACCATACGGCCACCATGCAGCGGTATGCCTTCAGCGTTGACAAAAAAGGAAATGTGCCTGATATTGGCACACACTACAGAGTTCCGTCCATTCAATATATCAAATAAGTTTGATTTTTATTTAATGTGAAACCAATGCAATGATAATTTTGATCATAATAATAAAATAAGACCCGGGTACCATAATTTGCTTAAGTGCTCCACAACATTTCTTCAAGCCATACATTACTTTTTATCGTCTAGAGGTTGAATTGCCGATGCCTATAAATTTTGATTTTTCTGCCTGCTTGCAAAGTATGAAAAGAAACCATTTCAAAAACGGGAAGTATTTTAGTATGAACTTGAGTAGGTTCAGTCAATAAACTAAAAAAAGTCTTCACATTTAAAGTACAAATGGAAAGATTTCCCTTGTGACCTAGTATTACCTTCTGCTGAATTACTACTTTCCTTTCGCTTTGAAATGTACAGTGTTAGCCACCTTTATCACTATTAGTGCTTAAGTAAAATATGAAGCTGATCAAAGGTTTTTAGGTAAAATATTTAAGGAAATAAGAAAAAACTGTAAAAAGCATTTAGTCGACAATTTATGTCTCTGGGGAACTCTGAGACTTTTCTTGAAAATCCTAGCAGACCCTTCTCATGCCTGTTTAGTTAGCATGAAAAAATAATGGGAAAGCAATATAGAGCTCGACGAGCCTGCAGCTGTTTTAAAAATTTGGCTTCCCTGTACAAATTGAGAACTCTTATAATTTACGAGGCTAATCAGAAAATGTTTTAATAAAATTATGTAGTACCGGCGTACCATTTCCGAACGAAACGCAAACAAAAATGCGAAAACTTCCTCAATGAGTTTTCCCTATACATGAGCAAAGGGAAGAAAAGGGGCTTAATTAGTTATAAAAGTACCTGAAATGTAAACACCTTACCTGGATTATATGTTCATTAAGCTGCTTACTAGCGTAAAGGCTTTGTCTAGCGTTTTGTGCTGTGGATATCTTCTTTCTCTCTTTGGTGTTGTTCAATAACAAAAGAAATACAGCCGCTCTCAGAAATCCATTCTTCCCAATTTTTCTTTCTGTCTCTTTCCGCTCCAAGCTTACGATGCTTTTTAGTCGGTTTATTTGACTTAAACCCTCATGTGCGCAACAGTGCATATATAAGAAAGTCAGTTAGGTGTGTCGACTGTGTAGGAGGGATTCAACCTTAAATCCGTTATTTTTTCTGATGAGAGTTGCACCTTTTTTTCTATATTTGAGCTCCCAGACTACGCTTTTTTGTTAGAAGTATCTTTGTCGCAAATGTGCTATTTTTCTCGATGGTGAGAATGATGATATTGATGATAACAGTACCGGTAGCAATAATAGTGTTCATTTTCTTCAAAAGACTGTACCATAATCATCCAACTGTGTTTTTATTATTATTGCACAGCCTTTTTATGTATTTCAATTGTAGAACAATGTATGTGTGCTACAGTATGTTATGTGTATGGTGTTAATGCTGATGATTATCATGTCTTTTCTTTTGTTCATTGTCATTTTTATGTATACGTACATGCACTCAATTTTTAGATTGCTCTATGTTCTGTAGGTAGCTGCCTCCTGCAATAATAGCCGGTTATAATGTATCTATTTATTCGTAGATTCTCTTCTCCACTGAAACGTCACCAAGAAAAGACCACTTTTACCAACTTTCCATTTCCTTCCGTATTCCATTCCTTTTATTCCATCTTCCCCTTTTCCCTCTTTTTTTGTGTGCGTCAAATGGAGTGGAAAAAACGTGGTCAAGCAGACGTAGACGCAATTTTAGTGTTGTAGTGGAGAAATGACAGGAACAATGCGTTTTGTATTCTCCTTTGTAGTGTATTGCCTACTGCAACTATGTAGTATTTTTGCTGTCGCCGTCAGTGACAGGAGTGGGTACGGCACATGTAAGTTTAGTATATAGAGCGTGGAATAATAATGGTCAGGGTGTCATTCTTAAAATCCGCTTAAACTTCCCCTTCGTATAAAAAGATTCTTCATATACTTATCACTGAGGAAGTCAATGTCACATTAGAGCCGTTTTTCTAACTTCTGTTTGTTGAGCTGCACTTTACAACGTCTCTGTTTGTGTAGTTTAATCAGCCATTATAATCAGTTTTGCTGAATATAATAAACACCAGGTTTTGTTGGGAGGATATATTTATTTTGCACGTTGTCGTGTTTTTCCCTATCGAGCAAAAGGGAAAGGGTGGCAATGAGGGCCATATTTATTTCTTTGTCATCAATCGTTCCGCTTTTACCACACGTAAAACCAAATTTCTAGCTCTCCTCGTTTGACTCTCTTTCTCCCTCTAATCACCTCAATTACGTATTCAGTCAGTAAGACTTCCTAATATAATAACACACACTACGCGCTAGTCACCAATTCTAATGCTTTAAAATTTGTCAAGTGTAAATCACCTGGCAAAACGTATACAACAGTCAAATGAAGGGGTATAAAATCAGTGTGTAAATTAATGAACACACTACCTCTATTTCAGGAGGAATCCAATACAATGCACCTCTCAAACCATTGTATCACAACTAGCTGTTTAGTTTCCCAGTTGAAGTTGTATGTCTACATAGTGCATTGTAAAAGTACACACATACAAGTCCAGTTTTTCCACCTTGTGTTCCTCGTTAAACAAACAAAGTAGCAATGAAATAATCCTATGGGCTTACGTCAGTACTAATAGTATTTCGGGTAAAAGTAAGCAGACAGAGAAATGTTTGTTAATAGAGGTAGACCAATGTGCCACCACCGTCACAATATAACACACCGTTACAAACCAGTAGCGGTGGGAGAAAGACAACTAATACAAGTCGTAGAATTTTGCTATGAAAGCTGTTTACAGGAGAAAAGCACCAAATAACAAGGAATCAAATGAGGATTTGTTTGAAAGGACTGTCCTAGAGAATAAATAGAGTACTACACACACATATATATATCCACTCAATGCACTGTTATTATTATTATTACGTTTGAATCTCCTTTCGAACTGAATAATATGTTCTCTTTATTTTCTCTGAGAATGTGCGTATGGTTTTGCCCTTTTCTGCCACAGTTTTAAAATGTCTATGTGTGGGTGCGAATGTGCCCATATATATATGTGTAATGCTCAATAGGAGCAGATGGAGTTGACTACTTGCTGTCTCTTTTGTAGTCTGCTTTGCTGGCTTGCTTACGAATTTCTCTTTCACGAGAGCAGAATCAGTTTTTCAGTGAAAGCAGCAGCAAACTTGGTGTTTCAGAACAAGACATTTTAAGAGGCAAGAGAGAAAGCACGTTAGATTTTCATGTTATGCATGTGGGCAAGTTAATGAGGGGACAAAATCCATTAATTCAGACCATTAAGCTCCACACCTAAAAAGCCGATCTGGTTTCCAGATAAAAGGAACGTATAACAAACGACGTACAGACGACAACGACAACCACCATACATTTCTATTATGGTGTATCATCCGGAGTGGTAGTACACACTGAATCAGGAACGTGTATACATGTATATCTTAGAAACTAGGTTAAAAATGTACTATAACCGTATACTGTCTACCCTTTTTTGTCGAAATAATTGTATCTAGAGAGAGAGGGAGAAAATGGAAATAAAGTAGAGGCAATAATACTCGGATTGTCCGTACCACCAATAATACCCGCAGTCACTTCCAAATGAATATAATTTAGAGTAAAGGCCCTCTTGTTTGTTATGTTTGTGCCGGTACTAATACACACTTATACGTAGTCAACTTTTCCCCTCTTCCCTACCTCAGTTTCCCTGCAAACTTTTACGAACAACACAAGAGCCACTATAGCTTTCAGGATCCCTCTTATTACTGATGAAGGATACACGCAGCCAACAAGTTTTATAAGGTATTTTTCTGTGTTATGTAGTAATAGTGGTAGTTATTACTCGTCCGGTTTGCTGTGTTGTCTCTAATAAACATTATTCGTTGGAATCCGGGAAGATGGATAGACAAACTGAGAAAACACTAAAGTAACTAATGTTTTGTATTAATAATGGTCTTTTTGACAGAGCCACACTATCATTGGCAGAAACAATACAACATTAGCAACACAGTAACACACGTACAGGGAAATACACAAAAGTGGTGTACATTTTTATGCGCAGAAAGTCACATTTGTCTCAGTTAACTTTTGCCCAAACGTACAAAATCTTTGGTGGAAACAACTTTAGCTGGAATAGTGTCACTCCCGATGATGCTTATTCCAAATAAAACAAAAGTACATATACGTTAAGCTTTTTGTATTGCGTGGTTTGCTGGGAAGGAGAATTTTAACAAACGGGAAGTGGGGAAACAATTCAGAAACAAAAATTATATTTGGTGGACTAATATGATAGCTACTGGAGTAAAAATTAAAACTGATTGCAACCAAGCGCACATTTGTAACGATAAACACTCTTCAGAAACCGCCTATATGACAACGACGACGAGCACGACCATTATAATGCCGGTACTGAACAAACTTGAATACGTTAAAGCGTTTTGATATCTCATCCTGTCCGTTTAAAAGAGATGATAGCATTATTGCTCTTATAATTCCTTTGAAAAACAGTCTTGGCACAGTAGCCAAATTGGAAAAATAATACCACGCTGTTCAGTGGGAGGACAGTATCTGTTGGTAGGGTCACTGTTTGTTTGCTTGACTAATAATAATGGGACGGCTTTCTAAAAAATGACTGGTTCACCGGAAACGTGGTCGAGGTGGACCGTAAAGTGTGATGTACAAGAGAAAAGGAGACATAAAAATATATTTTAACGTCATTGCCGACCTCGCTTATGATTGAAGTGAGTTGTTAGAACTGAATTGCCTGAATAAACAATATGACACCCGCCGGAATGAAAGTTGATTCTCCAATGTTTTCCCTCTGGTTTTGACTTTGACTGAAAAAGAGTTGTCGTATTTGAAAAAATAGTGTGTATGGTTGAGTGTATACCGTCGTAGTATGCACATTGAGAGAGCTCTGTAGCCCGACTGAAGGAGTCCAAATGAATTGGCTTTCTCTTTTAACTGGAGTGCGAGTAGCAGAGAAAGAGAAAAGGAAAAGTTGTGAAAGCAACCGTTGGCCTGGCCAGTTTTCCTTCCTATAACAGGATTTACTCTCACGCTGCTGCAGTTGTGGAATGGAGCTGTACGGCAACCATGCAAAGCTGTACTGGTAAAGGTGTAATTTATATGTACGTAGACTGAACTCACGGAAGTACTCGCTGCATTACGTGAGATAGTAGTGGATTGAATTGAGTGACTAAAGCAGTAGTAAAATATTGGAATGCATACCATCCTTTCTTATCTTCATTCCTCTAAATTTATTGTTCATTGAGTAGGCATACGGAGCTCTTTCCTGAACAAACGCGTATACAGAAAAGATTCCCTCATTTCATTAGCTTGTGGGTGGCACTGATAGTGCACTAATGTTGGCTGAAGGAGGCTTCAATTGAGGATGATGATAAGTAAATTGTTTGAATACATCGATGATGGTAATTGATATATCCGTAAAACCCCCAATACAGCGGTACCGTACAAAGTCAGCAGTGCTATAAACCGTATAATTACATAATCATAAACATGTGTGGAAAGTGAACTCTATAATTTGATTTTTACGCCTGACAGAATGCCTTATGCCATTGTTTGATATTTACAACAATACATACCTTTCAAATCATCTGGACAGATTTTTTTTACAATATTGCAAAACAAAACTAAATGAAGCAGTAGAATATTTTGGAAGCACAGAAAAAGTGTACCTGCTGGTATCACGTATTGTAATTTTTACTTTACGTAGACTTTGTCGATATTTAATAATATCCTCTGTTGATAAAAACGAAGGGAAATAACCAAACAAAGAATAATATTCCATGGAATGATGGTTGACAGCAAAGTACATGAAAAATGTCAAAATCTAAATAAATAGATAAGTTCTCTTTACTTGGCATAGCTATATAGCTAAGTAAATCCATATATTATATGTGTGTACATTTTGCATAACTCTGTACAGTCACAGTCTGATCTTTTGTGCGGTTACTATTTGTTGCCACACAAAGTAATGCCGAATGTTGAGTGCAGAAAGAAACGAGTGGATGGCCATAAAATATTGAAGATCTTTTGATCTCACTAACACTATATATATGGTACAATTGGCACATATGCACTGGACCCAAAATATGAGCGTAAATATGTTCCTATTTTGAATGAAGACGGGCACTGAATTTGCCAATGGGGAAAGATAGCAATGAATCAACAGATTTCGAAATGCTGACTACATTACATACTGACATCATAGTAATACGGTATGAAAGTGAATGAGGAAAAGGAATAACAGAAAATACCACACGTGCTACCATCGCATCAAGCTATTATTATTGCTATGGCCTCTTGCTCTCGGCATACTAGATGTATTTTCTCAGAAAAAGTGAATATTGAAGTTGTAATTCATGTCTGTCGATTTGTCCGCCTGGCTATTTCCAGTCTGTTTATTGCAACCGATTTTGGTAATATTGGTTTTAAACTAATGTGCCATTTTAAACTCATGGTTATAATTGTACGAAGCTTAAAACATAGGATTCATGTGATTAGGAAATACATAAATGAATCACCCTTATAGTATATAGAGTGGAAGCCCTTGTGATTATTTTTACAAAAACTGAGTGTACCATGAGTGTATTGTGTCCATAAGAATGTTTCACACTTTCAANACTCATGGTTATAATTGTACGAAGCTTAAAACATAGGATTCATGTGATTAGGAAATACATAAATGAATCACCCTTATAGTATATAGAGTGGAAGCCCTTGTGATTATTTTTACAAAAACTGAGTGTACCATGAGTGTATTGTGTCCATAAGAATGTTTCACACTTTCAAGCTTGAATTCTGGTACCAATCTTCACTTTCGACTGGCAAGAGTGTACAAAATATGCACTTTTGACCCGTTGTCAAGATATACTGGTACATTTTACAATTTTTGATCAGTCATAGACAGTCCTATAATTGGTAAATGGGCATTTCCCTTCTAGTTATTATTACAATTCTCTGGAATCACCTAATCAGTCGTCTGGCTGAATCTTAATTTCATATAGCCAAATCTAGTGAAAACCTTGATATAGTGTGGTGTATTTGCTTTATATCTGTATGTTTTCATTTATGTTCCAAAAAACAATTCCCACTCCTTTAACATTGTTTTAAAGCTGCCATTTGTATAAGTATGCGCGTGACTTTTTTCATTCTTACAGACCTGATTTTGGTGGGTTTGGTTGGGTGACCACAGAGTAGGGAGATTTTTCAATATTCTAAACAACTACCACATGAGGCACGTACGAACGATGTTGATAGGTTCAGCTCGGGTTCAGCGGGATACGTACATACTTACATCTATTGAAGGATGTGTGCAATCGTGTATGGAAAATTAAATGAAGCTACTGGTGGGAGACAATAAGTAGCACCCGTAGTCATAGCATCAAATAATATTGCCTTCATTGGTCTTGGTGAAAATATTGAATTTTTAAAAGGAGAGAAAATGGTGAATGTATGTGGGAAACTCTTCACTCAGCAGGGGTTTAGAATCTATTCTGGAGAAAGTGAAACTCGCTGTAGGTATGTTTAATATCAGTGGAACTAGTTAATTTTTCATGTAAGGTCGAGTGCACTCTTCTACGTGATGTAATATACCTTTTGTATCAGGGATAGTGATGATATCGATGGAATTTCCCATTTCAAACTGAAACATTGCCCAACCGTAGTAGCATCTCCTGAAGTGTTGTGTATGACCATTTATGAACATGCATATAAAAAGCGTTTCCACATATGTACATTATGCATGTACTTCGTAAACAAGTGTACACGTAAGGTTACAGTTTTGGAATTGCAGGCAGACATAGTAGAAAGCTGACGGACATGGAAATAAATAGTGGCAGAAGGTCTCATTATTATAATGTGTTCCAACGCATCTTGCACTTGGACAACAACATAAAAGACTGGGATAAGAACAACATTACATCAAAAATAAGTAGGTACATTATGGATACACTTAAACAAGATGAGATTGGTGTTGGTTTTCCCACAAAAATAGAGAGCGTGTATGTATGTATGTCCTGACAAGCTTATGTAAAAGCCATTTAAAGGAAGACACACTCTATTGACCACCGATAACGATAAAACTCTCAAGGTGGACGCACTTAAGTATTTCGGGGGTTATTGGAGAACCACTGTACGTCACGGTTAATGCCGATTTTGCAATGTATAGGAAATAAAGGAGTCATTCTTAATGTACAAGTCACCAAATGTATTGAAAGCTATGTCTCCCTGAAAGCGAGGTAAATATACCGTATGTAGGGCATACCGGTCCACTAAAAATAATTAGAGTACTTACATAATCATGAACATTATCATGAATACAGACTTACGGACTATGTATAGTATACATCTCGAGGGAATGGTAATAACTGTAATTGTATTATGCCCACCGCATGAGAAAACGTTATTACAAATATGGTTACGTCCCAGTTATATTTCCCATTTGCGACAAGTTCTTTAAAAAAGACAATCAAGATATCAAGGACACTCCTCGAAATAATTTCATAACTGTCATCTCCTTATGTCATTGAATTTAAGACAGCGGTCATTTTATAGGCACATGTCACTACTGCTCATCTTGCGCAGCATTTATCGAGACAAAGCGCTGGAAGTAAAGAATTAGCTTCTTGGAAGAAAAGAGAAGTTGAACCCGGCAATGTAGACCCACAGGATATTACATGTAGCAGCGCTCCGTGTGTTAAGAAATAAATTATTAGATTTGTATGAAAAAGTACAAGGTTTTTTGCCTTTCACCTTTTCTATTATATTTTCTTATCAACAATGTTTGCAAAAGGATTATTCGGTGCTCAGAACTGATGGGCCATGGATTGGATATATTGGATTGTCTACCTTAGAGAATTTCGTTAATTGAACATTGAATTTTTTATTGGGAAGGGAACAAAGGATTTTGTCCACTTTGTTCAGAGATAAATAAATGATCTGATCGTGCCTTTGACCCACTATTATTTCTATGTAGTGGAGGACAAGGATGGTTTTGTATGTATATTTTAATATGGTCCATTTAATAAGTTTTTTACATCTGACGCTCAGTAATAATCAAAATCATAGGGATACATAAAGATAACAAAATACATGTTTTTAGGCATACGGTGACATTCTCTTGAAATGCATGAAAGTGGCTTGAAATTGTTTGATTTTTTATTAGACGTAGGTACCATTGTTTGTAGGTACTCAAGCAAAATATAAACAAGTTGTAATATTCAAAGCAATATTACGCATGAATTTTCCAGTAAAGAGGTTGGTCTGGTCTAACTTTGAAGGAACTTGGGGATATGGTGTTCAGTTGGATAAAACATAAAATTTTCAGCATAATGTGTCATTCAAAGCAAAATTCTGTTGTGTATGACCTGCATTCTTTAAACGTTTACAAAGAAAATGTTACTCCAAGTAAATCAATGTAAAACTACTCTGATTTCTACCTTCAGTTTTACTTTCCATAGAAATATTTATATGATATCGTCTGCACATGAAAGCATTTTGCTTTTCTTTGACTATTCCACAGCCACAACCACTCCCAATTCCATTGTTTCATTTGCTTGCTTACTTATAACGCATCCTTTTCAACCACACTGCTTTTACAATGAAAACGACGACAACTCTATATATTATTTGCAGTATCAAAAGCAGTAGCCAAAATAACCAAGATATCGCAATGGCTAACATTACAAAGGAAATTAACCTGTTTGCTTCTCCGTTTCAACATCTTCTTGAGATTGTTCTCGCTGACTGTTTGTCTGTGGTCTTTCTCTTTACGCAGTGTGAACCGATCTCTAACGTGCAAAATCATTTCATATTTGTTCAAATTTCGATACGATGGAATTGGAACCCTGAATCATGAATTAAACCTGTGTAGGCTAGTGGATATGGTGTTCGTTATTATACTCCAGTTTTATTTTTTATCAAATGACGAAACTGCGAATACTGATTTTAAATATGGTCAAAATTGGTTTATGGAAGGGGATGTCAAGTTTCCCTTACTATTATCCCTAACTTCCTGTGTAAGCTGATTGTGAGCNTACGATGGAATTGGAACCCTGAATCATGAATTAAACCTGTGTAGGCTAGTGGATATGGTGTTCGTTATTATACTCCAGTTTTATTTTTTATCAAATGACGAAACTGCGAATACTGATTTTAAATATGGTCAAAATTGGTTTATGGAAGGGGATGTCAAGTTTCCCTTACTATTATCCTAACTTCCTGTGTAAGCTGATTGTGAGCGAATATTGCTTACTCCGCTCATTTGTGGTTGTTAGTTTATCTTTTCTAAGACGAGGGGAACTAAGAGGTGAAAGAGCATCATATACTACACATATTAGCACTATGTTATTTCATTTTGTTTTCACACATTTTGTTGAGGAATTGTGAGTGGTAGTGGTATGGTTGAAAGGAGTGGAACTGGCAAGGTTGATGTAGAGGAGTAGGAATCTAAAATTTTAACCAGTATTCAGAAAGAGTAAATTTAAATGGCATCTCATGCTNCTTCCTGTGTAAGCTGATTGTGAGCGAATATTGCTTACTCCGCTCATTTGTGGTTGTTAGTTTATCTTTTCTAAGACGAGGGGAACTAAGAGGTGAAAGAGCATCATATACTACACATATTAGCACTATGTTATTTCATTTTGTTTTCACACATTTTGTTGAGGAATTGTGAGTGGTAGTGGTATGGTTGAAAGGAGTGGAACTGGCAAGGTTGATGTAGAGGAGTAGGAATCTAAAATTTTAACCAGTATTCAGAAAGAGTAAATTTAAATGGCATCTCATGCTGTGTAATCATGGACTTTATTACAGTCGTTCATGTTTATTATAAAATGAATGTCTGCAGACTGTATGGTATATCATTGTACTAATTTTCTGTCGTGTTCAAACAAAACCCTTGAATGTTGAAAGTGCGGAATAAGTTTAATAAGAACTTCTAATGGAATTGGTATTGTTGTTTGTTGCGTCTATCTTTTTGAAAATGAAACGGATAAATAAATGAAATCTGAAAAAGAAGTTCTTTGTTGACTGGAATATAAAATAGTTCAGGGGCCACTAGAAAAACTTTTTCTACAAAATTGCATATAAACAAAATGGAGGGGAGAAAGCAATTATGAATTAATGGATCATTACTGATGAGTTTGTCTTTCATAGAACTTGAAAGTTCATTCATATTGTACACAGATTCCCTTTTATAAAAACCACAGTTTTCTATTCACATTAGCTCGTCATCAAGACGGTCACAGTTCTACTAACCATATGGTATAATACTAACTTTGTTAAGATCATGCATTAAATAGGTGATGCAATCTTTGATTTTGATTCCGCACCGAAACATGTATTATTAACAAAATGAAGGGAAGCCACAACAGTGATTATGGATTTAGAGCAGAATGTAATACTTTGTTAGGGAACGAATATATTACTTTTGATAGAAACTGAAAGTAAAAGTTCATTACTCCAATGGGCTAGAATGCCTATAATTTAACTGCTATTCATTTTGGATTTAACATTAACATACTTTAGTATTCGGATCTTGCATCATAGGATGTTTTACACATTGGTTTGCAAATTCATTTAATAATCAAGCAGTATTTACATAGTATGAAATATTACCTTAACATACAGTCGTTACTACTTTCTATGTTCAATGTTTCAATTTCTACATTATGTAATGGAAAGTTGGTTAGATACGAGTTCATAACGGTACACTAACTGAAGCCTTCAATGCCGAATATAGACGAGGAATAAGTAGATTACGAGATAGTCACATGTATTCAGTATTCTTGTTAGGTAAAAAATGGAGCATGACCACAACAATTCCAGGGACGGGGTACAAAAGTTTGGTTATATATCCTAAACATTTTCTAAAAGTCACCTTTAACCAATTCTGCTGAAAAGTAGCCTAAAGATTAATTTTCCCAACGTTGCTCAATTCAAATCTATTAATTTAACTCATGCTAAGCTTGCGGAGGTATTCTTGTCGATCATCATCGTGGTTGTATACATCGCTCGATAGCAAATAGAAATGCAGAATGTATATCAATAAATAACCACCGGATAGGTTTCGTGTATTGCAATAACAGATTTTTACTTGCCAGATGTGAGCCTTATAATAAGTTGATATTACCGGACACTTTGTGGTAATAGGTATAATGTTTAATATCTTCGTTGTTACACGCTAAAACGATGCAAATAGACTATAATACTACTTATGGGTTCAGACAACTATAGTATGCTAACAACATGAGTTACCGAATTACTTTACAAGACTATGGCAGGGAAAAGAAACTAATGTGAAAGTAAAAAATCATGTTGGCCAACAAAGGAAAATATAACGATGAAAGATATTTCTATAAGACATAAGGCAAAAACACAGTTTGAGAATCAAGGAAACATACTATCTACCACCATGCAGTCATTAAGTTCAACCTAGATTACCAGATACACAACAGACAACAACTATTAGCATTTAGGCAGAAGTAAATGTACACAC
>JAHZMV010001393.1:0-14614 GCA_027743765.1 Coecobrya sp. COE2 | reverse complement strand
AAAAAAAGTCATCCTACAGTTCTCATCATCATCTCGCGATCATCCCTTTCAGTGATACAGAATATTATATTTAATATTTTTTATATAAAAAACGGGCAGTAACGGAGCACAGCTGTCGGCTGTCGTTCCCCTTTTTCGTTAGAAAATGTAATATTATATCATTCCATCAGAGAAGAAAAGTTTCACTGGGACTGTTCATAAATCATGTAATGCAAACCAATAAAGGAATTAGTATACTATTCACGCGAAAAGCTTTTCTCGTCAAGTAACTTGCAATCACTCGTCAGTAAATAAAATCCTGCACTTAACTCTCCGCATGGGCTCCACTCAACTGTACACATTGTTGATGGACATTCCCTTTTATTATTTTGTTGGCAACATTTTATTTACTTTTTCAGGGAGAAAGAGAAAAAAAGAGTAACTTGAGCTTATTTGTAGTTGAAGAAATTATTTACACAAAAGAGAAGAAAATAAGTTGCTCTGAGCTGGATTTCTTGAAAGGAATAAGAAGAATAGAAGAAGGGAAATTGCTGCGGGCTTTTCCTTCTTAATCTATATCCCAATGCCTGGCAGACTCACATATCATGGAAGAGAACACTGCAAAAATACAAGTTGCTTTTCTTTTCTTTCCATTTTGGCGTAAGGGAGGAAAGTGGGGACAAGGAGAAAAAATAAGGGTTGCGATGATGGCGTGTTGCTGTTTGTGTTTGGTGAAAGTGGAGAAATGGGATATTACACTGTTATTATGGATCCAATTACTAATTGCATATAATAATTCACCGCTGATAAATGTGATTTTGTAGCCGGAGTAGCATGACGGCTACATAACACGAAAGCTGAGAATTTGGGACTGTTCCTTACGATGTTAATGCAATTATCTATGTAATTTGCATTCCTTCTTTAGAGAATATTAAGAAGCTACAAAATCATTTCCCTTAAGTTGGATATTACGAATATAGTCCATAGAAAACCTCAATATACTCGCTAAAAATATATGTAAAACCTCTGTGTTTGATACTCACCATTTTTTATACTATGATTGGCGAAATGTTTGATATCTGACTTCATTCCGGTTTTTCGTTTTTTGCAGAGGTCTGGATGACTAGGTCCACACCGAGATCAACCGTGAAACAAACTGTAACGCTTCAAGGTAAGCTTATAGTACAAAAAGATCATTTAAGAAGAAAGTAGAAAAACATTGTACCATTGTACTAGAGAATATTTCACTAAATCATTTGCAGTGATTAAATTCCTCCTTTCTCAGGAGCGTTTGGTTTACAACAAAGAGGTTTATCAAATGCAATGATTGGCATGCTTTAAGTGTAATGAGTAGACTTTACCTCTTTATTCACAGTTATTCATTAGCTTACGTTTAAAGATTAATTTCGTTGTCTAAAAGCCCTTGAATAATTCACTTCACCTAGCCAACAAATGATAATATGCTCACATTTAATATCGTGTTATTAGACAGTATTTCCTTACAAGTTATAATGACGAGTACTTTGTTATTGCCACTGTTCATTAGTTCATTAAACTTAAGCAGATTAATTGAAACTGAAGCAAGTATCAAAGTATAAAGTTTGGAAGATAAAAACATTGTACCATTGTACTAGAGAATATTTCATTAAATCATTTGCAGTGATTAAATTCCTCCTTTCTCAGGAACGTTTGGTTTACAACAAAGAGGTTTATCAAATGCAATGATTGGCATGCTTTAAGTGTAATGAGTAGACTTTACCTCTTTATTCACAGTTATTCATTAGCTTAAGTTTAAAGATTAATTTCGTTGTCTAAAAGTCCTTGAATAATTCACTTCACCTAGCCAACAAATGATAATATGCTCACATTTAATATCGTCGTATTTCCTTACAAATTGTAATGACGAGTACTTTGTTATTGCCACTGTTCATTAGTTCATTAAACTTAAGCAGATTAATTGAAACTGAAGCAAGTATCAAAGTATAAAGTTTGGAAGAGGTGAAGTATCAATCAGGCAGAAGAGATGAAAAGCTTGTAGAAAGGAATAATGATGCTGATTGCCATTTTTCTACTAACTTTTTACAGGGTTTGCCACCCCTCCGATGAGCCCAGAAATACGGAATACTGGCATTCATCACACCAACAAAGAGACTCAATGGACACCTTACGGTATGGCAAAATTTATGGAATTAACTTTTCATTCTGACTAATAATGAAGTTGATGTGTGACGATAGCCAAAATTAACATGAACATGAATGCTTATTCACTTGCATAAATCTTTGTAAACATTACTACTTACACAATACCAATTACTACTTAAGATTATGCGGAAACATCAACTGCTGCAAAATTTAGCACAAAGCCTGTTTTATGCCAAGGCATATAGGGCTTGCTTAAATGGTTTACATCTTGTAGTCAGACTGAAATTGCTAACATTTGCAAATAGTTGGTGCTTTAATGTGCCAATTATCATGTAAGTAAGTATTCTAGCTTATTTTAGTTTACCTATTCAGATGTAAATAAAGCAGAAGGGGAGTATGCACAAGAATTTGTCTAAATCCCTTCCTCCAAATGTACGCAGAGTCTTCTATGTAAGGTATTTCCAGCCTACTTACAATAATTATGTGCATATAGGCATAGTGCAAGAAATTGAGTTTCCCGTTCTCTGTCACCGTAAGTGAACAAGCGGTTCTATATGGAAGCTCATTCACTTGACAAAATTACAATGAGACTGGATGACTGTGTAAACTTTGTGATTTGGTGTACAAACAAAATCTCCAGTTAGTCAGTCAACCAACCCTTCTTTTCATTCGCCCTCTCTTTACACAACAACACCCTTCACAAAACAGTTTGCATTTTAGATATAAAACAAGCTACACATACTGCAAATACCACCTACCTACGTACATACGCACCAAACATGTAGATTTGTCATTTGCATTCCCTCTCTAGTCACCATTCACGACGATACTCATCAGCCCCAACCCAATTCCTTGTTTTGCTGCTGCTGTTGTTTGCCTGAACAGTCAATTGTTTTAAACTCCAAGCAAACATGAGAGAAAGAGAGACTGCTCTTCTACTTTCACCCTTCTCATTTCTCCTCTCACAATATACTCCATTTCAAGAGAGAGCTGACTACTCAGTCGAGTGGAGTGACTAGAGACACTTGACTTTATGTGCTTTCGTCTTCTCTTGAGTTGTCTCTTGAAAAGTATATTATATACCTACATACATGTACACATGATATGGTGACAAAGTCAGCAGCAGAGAGAGAAAAGTCTCTGTCAAGTCATTTGTCAATACGACCAAGTAAAACAAAGTGACTGGATCCACTCTTTTTGCTTCACTTCCCCACACTTACTTGCCATAATTCAGAACGACGGCTTTGACAACAACGACATAACAATATCGTAATCATCGCGATACGAAATGACAGGTCAACAAAAACACACTTGTCCTCCTCACAACAATATGCTTCATATGACAACTGAATGCTTGTATTGCTGATTGCACATGTCGATCAACAGTGAGAAATTGACGGAGCAAGCACAAAGGGTACGCAATTTTTTTCCGACTTCTGGCAATTAGGGACAAATCCAATGCTTCATGTGTTTTTTCACCTTACTAATCACAAGGACACACTATTTTTAATACGAATACGTCAGGTAAGCTATATTAGGTAACCTGTCTCGCTGAGCCCTTATATTTTCCACATGAGTTGATAAAGGAAAGTGGGCAATTGGTGGAATTTTGAATGGTTGAATATTCATGAGAAATCCTACTGATGCATTAACAAGAGTGTATTTTTTCTGATGACGGTGCATCCATTCGATTCATCTATGTATGTGGGTGGTAGGAGAAAGTTGTGGAGTGATGTATTAATATTATGGGCCATATAATATCTTTGCGGATTGCTGTATGTTTTATGTACATTCATACATTTTCTGAGTTGGATTTGTGTAGACAAAAGAGAAAGTGTCTGGCTGATGATGATGGTAATGTTGAGAGTTGAAGTGTGTGTAGGAGTAGAGGAGTAGTAGTTTGAACACAATCACTGATTGTGTGATGAAGATGCTATCAAGTGTGAGAATTGCAAGATTTGCTTGAATGAACATGATGAATCCTCAACTCAGCTTGCTATTCTTCGCCTTTCTCTTACCCAGTGTCCTTGCTTGCTTCACAAATTTTTGCTCCCACCACCACCGCCACCATTATATTTCCATGAAATTGACGATAGTTTCTCGATAAATACGAAAAATATATTGGCCGCGTACTCACCACTTTGATCCACATCCTCATCATCCATAACTTTTGTAGCCGCAGCTGCTGAGCTTGAGAGCAATATGCATCCCATCTCCTTTTCTCTCATTTTTTATCTTCTCGTGTCTGCTGGGTCGTTTTGAGTACGAAGGAGACTCCACAGCAGGAGAAAAAGTGCATGCACTCTCCAATATACATACCTATACATTCTTACTAGCCGATGCCATTTTTCCTTGTCCATTCTTTCCACTTGGGATCATCATCCAGCTAGAGGACTACTTCTAGCCAAACTTCTCATTCAATTCCACTTTCAATTTTCAATATCCCCCACCGTCACCACTTTTCCTCTTTTCTTCTCCTTATTTTCCACTTATTTTTTTCAACCAGCGAGCACACAAACACATTCCTCCGATATATACCTATTCATATCCTAGTAATTTCATGCTAGAATATACGGGTAGCATGTTCTACTATTACTGCTCACTCGTCCTTACAATACCGTCGTCGTCGAGATCGTGATGACCATCATCATCATTATGATCACCTTTTTTCCCGTAACAATGGCCTCCTCTTCCTTCCTCTTTTCAACGAGAACGTCTCTTGTGCTCCTGTCCCCCCATTTCCCTTTTTCTTCTCTTTTGAGTGAGTGAATGCTGTCATCAAGATGATGACGTGGTGATGATGATGATACTCGAGTTGCATGTTGCCCAAATATTTTTTCGTACCTCTGAGCGATAGGATAAGAGGAACTGTACTACAAAATTCCAGGCTTTTTATGATTATCATCATCAGCCTTGCTTTTTCCGTGTAAAAAGAAGAAAAGAATGGGGAAAATTCTCCCTAATATTTCGTACGACATGCCATCATCTTTCCACAACGAAACGGACATACGAGAACGGACACAATAACAGCAGCAGATGACCATCTTCAATTCTCTGCATTGTAGAGCAGCCCATGGCCATTAGCAGGTCATCCAGAGATAGTGCAATTATTACTCCTTGAGTTTTCATATCAGTGGAAAACCTTTCTAAATGAAGAAAGCACATCGTATGTCAGGCCAAAAGTACTTTTTTGCTTTCACCGGGTTATTTTTGCATATCAAAACAAGCAAGCTAAATTACTAGAGATTTATGACATGTACGTGGTTTGCGTCTTTTTGCAAGTTTTACGAATCATAATTCTGTATTATCAAAATATGTAAGTGTTATACAATTTCCATTCAGTTTTAGTTACTAAATCCATGATGAAAGTGTGTTGATGAGGTTATGTTATGCTGGTGCTGTACCACGGCTGTAGCAAAAGAGAGATTGCAATAACTGATATTATTTTTATGATATAAGGATGATTTTTTCATGCCATTTTTACGGAGTTGCGTAGCAGCTGGCGTCATCGTCTACGTCTTTATAATATGGGAAGCCGATGCATGGAAAGATTTTACAACATAATATTTTAAAAGGAGTCATAATATTGGGTAATGTGAGTTGGGCCCTTGCACAGTATAAATCAAGAATACATTTCATGCCTATTTGAAGTTGGGAAGGGAGGCAGCAGGCCAGTAAAAATGTTAGTGTTATGAGGATAGTGCTACGAAGAAAATGTGAGTGTCGCCTTCGCCTTTGATCCAAGCATGCATTCCACAATTGAAAGATAAAAAAGGTCAGCAATATTATTATTACTAGAGAATGACGATGAAGAGCTCATAAAGATGTGCTTTGAGTATTTTTCTCAGCTTAAAGCTTGAGATATACGGTGAGAGATAGGGATCGGATCATTTAACGTTTTTAATAGACAGCGAGGGAAGAAGAGAGAGGTGCCGCCAGGTCGACATTCGACATCATCTTTCTCCTCAAGCATGGCTATATATATCGCCTCTCCGTATATATAAAATATAATGTTTAAGGAAAAGAGAAAGCCTCGTCAGCAGCGATGGTGGCGCATAAAGTCATAATAATGGGAGATGACACGCTCCACTAAGTTTTTACACGTTTTACACAAGTAGTGTGCGTAGTTATATATTATATGCATGCATATTTTGTATACTGATTGATAACTTGGTATATTGTTGGTGTTGTTGCAGATGTGGATACCCGGAATCCTGGTGTGGTGTCAGCTCATGATCCTAGGTCTCCCGTGAGTAGCAGGAATGATATCTCCAGTCCCATGTCGGCTGCCGCCACGTCAATCAAAACTCCGACTCTTAGTCATCGTCATCATCAACAACGAATTTTGTCATTATTGCTGGCCTCCCTTTTGCCAGCATTCATTCCGCACACGCTACTACCCCATCTCCATCATCATCAAACACCAAATATTATTTCCATTCTTTCCCTGCTCACCATCTTCATCCCACGTTCCCCCACGACCATTTTCTACAATTCCATCTCCTCAACGAGGTGACTCCGTCTTGATGTTCCTCAGCATTTCTAAGACAGTCCCCGCATTCCTTTTTTCCCGTGTATTTTTCTCCCTTTCTTCAAGAGTCAAGAATGCAATGCAACGACGGACCAGAAAAAAATATAGTTGAAGAAGAAAAAGAGTGCAACGTCAGTTGACATTGCAAGATAGCTATGCAGTTTTGGATTTTCGATGGATCCTCGTCCTCATCATGAATATGGATGATGAAGATGTAGAAGAGGGAAAACATGACAGGATGTGAGGGAATGATGATACCTTTTTAGATATCGTATTTATTTATGTGCACCTAGCTGAATATTCATATATATGTACGATGTACCTTATTCCACGACTCTTCTCTATTTTGAAAGTCAAAGTCACCATTCTACACGCTATTCAGTTGCTACCATACATTCACTGACTTGAACCATCAGCAGCTTGGTTGACAAGAGTGCAACTTTCGAAATGAATTTCAGTGTGTGAACGAGCACAGTGTGGAGAAAACTTTTTTGACTGGATTACAAATAGGTTGAGTGGTGGTGGTGTTTGTTTTTGGGTATCGTATATCAATTGGTTGGTTGGTGGAAAAGTTGTTGAGATGAGATGAAACGTGTGAATTTTGACAGCTTTCTATATCATTTACTTATTATAATAGGTACCTATATACTATACCTCTCTACGCAACAAGAATCCTTTTGCTTTCACTTTTTACTTCGGAGTCAATGCACGGCCATGGCATAACACGACTTTTGAACTTATTGGAAATGAACATCGACTGCACAATATACTTATGTAATACTGGTAATTTACATCGTAGTGAGTAATGGACAGTTTTAAGGATCTACAATTTACGGCTATTTAAAATAATTGAAGTCGTCTTTTTTGCTGTGGGTGTAACGTTTAGGTTCATCGAGTACAGGAGCTAATGTAGGCATGTTATTAACAAGGATGCGTTAGCTTTACAATTAAGCATAAATTCAATAGTGTCCAGCAGTTAGTCGTGTTTGTATTTTATCCTTCGTTTGAAAAAGTGAAGGTCTGAGTTTGAGGGTTTATTTGGAGAGTGAAAATTATGTGTCTCTTCTGTACATACTTTTCATGTTAAGTTCTTCAGTTCAGCTTAAAGACACATTTTTACAGTTAAAGTCTTTACTTTAGTAATTCCACAAATTATTTATGTGAGTTCTATTCGTTGCTTCAATGTGCATTTTCTTCCTTTTTCCTGTAACATTTCAAATGGTAATTTCAATTCAAATTTCTAATAATTTTCTTTCATTCCTTCAAATTTCAATGCATTGATTTCACCAGCTCTTCAATTTAGCAACCTATAAAGACTGAGGCACTGTTAAACTATATTAAATTTAACCTGTTTTCATCATAAATACAATAATTAGCATCCTTTCTCGGTCTTTGTACAAACTCAAACGTGGCATTTTGCTAGTTGTTTATGTTATCCTGTGAAATTCCAACTTTCACCACGCGTGTGAAGACGCGTGTATAGGAAATGTGTAGCAGGAAAAAGGAGGAAATCTCGCACAAGGCACGATTATTGCAGTGTCTGTGGAAGATGATGATGAATTTATTCTGTCTGTGGAACAAATGCACCAAGCAATCATTCAAAGTTATTAAATGGTAAGTATATAGTATTGTAATAATTAATTATTAGTGTTTGGTAATTGAAACCACACTACTAGTATTAATAATGTACAAGAGAAGGACTTTTGGCCGATCAGCTCGTGTTGTTGTGTGTACTGAACAAGCTCATATCACTTTTATCTACACCAACCAAAATCATCTTCGTTTTTACAAAAGGAAACTTGGTTATCTAATCGTATTGTGGAACACCGTATTTTAGTGATCCTCGTCTCGCAAACAAAACACAAACCAACAAACTCATCATCACCATTTCAGATCATACATCTGACGCTTTCACAGTTTCTAAACAAGAAGCACATATTATATAGCATGTATTTATGTATATATCTATAAATTATCATGAACTCGAAGGCAGTAAAATGACCAGTTTCAAGTTGTATTACTATAATAGGTAGTCGTACTTGGGAAAGCTAATTAAACGCAGGAAGCTTAAGCTTTTGGTACAGGAAAACGGTTTTAGAGAGTAGCCATTAGAACAAAATAAGATAATGAAAAACCCAACAACAGCTTAAAGTACTCTAAATAAAGCTAATTAAACGCAGGAAGCTTAAGCTTTTGGTACAGGAAAACGGTTTTAGAGAGTAGCCATTAGAACAAAATAAGATAATGAAAAACCCAACAACAGCTTAAAGTACTCAGTCCGTGTGTTATCGTAAGTTATATTACGTGTAGGTATCATTACTGCTACAAGTTGTATTGCAATTTATGTATATTGCTATGTTATACAGGGAATCGTCAGGATTCATAATCATTATCATCAGTAAAACACCTGCTCAATCTCAAATTATCACACTTTATACGCTATAGGATCAAAACAGCATTTTGGTAAAAAAGTTAAATAAATTTGTAAGTTTACAGGTACAACGGACATATTAAACCTAACGTACAGACATATTATACGTGCTTGTGCTAAAGAATCGTGTTGAAATTAATGTGTCATAGTAGTACTAGATATATAATGTAAGGTTAAGATGCATTACTCAAATTCTAATTTTAATGTCCACCCCAATAATGAAAATGACATGACGGTGATCCCTGTTAACATAATAAAACAACTCGTCAAACAGTGGGCATTATCAAACTATTTCCACTTTAAAACTGAGAAAAGGATAATATCCACCTACAAAAACATATTTTGTTTTTTGACAAGATATAATGATATAAGTTTTTGTGTGAGGAACTGACAGAAAATTACCTGTAAACTTTTGACAGACGAACAAGGATTAACGATAATCTTATAAAATAATTATTTTGTTTAGTGTTTCCATTTAAATACGGACATTTAGATTTTAAATATGCGACTAGGATATAGTTACTTATTACAGTCTGTTTAACGAGTACACACGTGTTTATGCATAATGAATACATAAATAATATATGTTTTGTGTACAAAATAGTGTAGTTATATAACATTGCATTATGTATTGTGTCACTAAAACGTAAATCTGTCATACAAACTATTGTACAATCAATTTTATTAAAAGATATAACAACATGTAAGTAACATATAACGACATAATGACACATTAATTACTAGCTTGTTACCAGATATAATGTAGATAACATGATACATTCTTTTGAAACAGCAAAAAAATAAGAGTTCGAAGTTAATCTCAATTACAAAGAAGATGTGGATTAAAAATAAAAAAGAAAGTGTTTTGAAATGAATACATGTCCTTATCTACAGTAAACTGCCCCATTTTAAGTTATCTCAAATATCATTTGGTCAGCAGCAGCGTCATGTTTCCAAAGAGTAAAATATAATATCATCTTGTGAAGAGGAACATCAGGTAAGGCGATGAAAGTGGAATGGGAAATTGTTCAAGTTCCCCTTCTCAGTCTGTCTGTACTTATATAGGCTGAAATGATACGGCAACTTACTTTCTGCTTGTTGTCAGCTTAAACTGTTTGAAACGACTTTTTTCTCTGATGATGGGAAGGGAAAATGGGGTGAAAGGTGAGACTGCAGCAAACACGTAAGCATAGGCTTTCATTAACTTCAAAAGAAAGTCCGTCCCCAATCAAGCAGGACAGAAAAAAACAACCGTGCACAAACAGTGTAGTGCGGCGTGTGTGATGTAACGCGATGATTCCCACACACACTTGTCGTTTGCCAACTTCCCGAAACTTTTTTTCTGATGAAAATTGGAAATTTTTTGAGAGATGAGAATTAAATGAACGTCGTAGGATGGGGCAACAGGGGAAAGCCATGACAGAGAGTGTCGAATCTCCATCATCATCCTCAACCCTTTTATTTCCTCTTGGATTTCTTGTCGGAAAAAATGATACTTTTTTCTAATGGAAAAATCCAAGTTCATTTCAACTAACTTGCGTAGTATTATTCGAATGGGAGGAATGTTGTGATGAGCTCTTTTCCTTCAGCTTAGGTATTTTACTATTACCAGTGGGGAATGATGCGTGGCATATATATTGCTGATGTATGTAGGTAGCTATGCTTATGTCATGGAAATGGAAAGGGAAAATTTCTTTTTGACTGTTGAAAGGATTGTGCTTTGTGTGAGGGTGATGTTTGTGATCTGTCTTGTCTTTTGTTCCCTTGTCTCGACAGATGGGTGATGTGAGCCATTAGAGCCCAGCACTGCAAAATAATGGCATACATCTACAAATATCCTCGCGACAGCTCTAGTTCTTTCATTCTGCCTACGATTCTACTTCATTATTTTCATTTTCTGCTTCCTATTCGTATTTTCGTTGTATGCAAGGATGCAATATTTACTTCTGATTTACCCAACTCAGAATAAGTAACGTCATAACTATGTTCAGAATTCAGGGTTACGCAGTGTCAACTTTATATTCATTCCGAAATTGCGTCTAATAAATTACTAATCTTATTTGTTTTGAGCAGTTACGTTTAATATACCTCCATATTTAGGGGTAAATTATAAGCTTGTAACATCAATACTTCGATACAACCTAATTGAAAAACCTTGCAGTACACATTTTTGCTTTCCTTTTAGTATGCAAAAATCATTTCCCTTTGGGTTTCATACTTTTGAAGTTGCACTTTTATTTCGTCCAGGACCACGGATTTTAATTTTTGCTCTGCTATTGTGTAGGTGTACCTCCTCTAGTTATTAGGACATATTTTCTTGTATATGCATTTAATAATAACAGAGCGCATAATAATCATAATCTAATGAGTTAGGTTGTTGTGTTGCGTCGTACACCAAGAAATGTCCAACCGAAGCACGTATACGCATAACCGCAATGGGTAGATCGCAGACAAAGTCATGGTAGGTATAACTTTTAAAAGATAAAGGAAAGGAAATTGGACCATCCTCGTCAGTTACCCAAATTACACTTCAGAAATGAATCCTGTTTGGTACTCAGTCACTCATTCTTCTACACAAGTTTCATTACACAACCAAAGATATGAAAAAGGCAGAAAGTTTTGCCAACATAAAGAGAGAAATGCACCACCGTAGTCACCACTCATTTCGCTTCGCATCCCGATCAGCCTTGCAATAATCAAGCTGAGAAAGCGAAAAAAACTGGAGAAAGGGGCGTTTGCTGTCTTCTAGTCAACTCTTACTTCTTCATAAGCTGGTAATGGTAATAGTATGGAAACAAGAAGTAGAGGAGCAACTTGGGAAATAAAAAAGTGAAGAAAATGATCATGGCAGCGAGCACTATTTTTCATAACTCCGACAACATCGTCAGAACACTGTCGTTGCTCCAAAAGACAATATCCATCTCCTCTCTGTGCTCCTCCTTATGCACACATACATACCAACATACAATAAAAATAACAATACAAAAACGTGATAACGACGGTACTGGCGGTGGTGATAAAAAATATGAAAGTTGTACATTTTCCCCCTTCCTTCTTAAATTCACACCGTCCAACAAACTCCACTCAACGACACAACTTTGGCTGAACAACGCCAGCAGAGTCGAGCAGTTAGAAGAAAGAAAAAGAAACAAAAGGAATGTGTGGGAAAAAGAGCAGCAGCAAAGACATATCATCGTCATCATCCTGAAATGGAATGGAGATGAAATGAACAAGACCACGGGACACCTTAAATTACACCATCATTTCGACTGTGAATGACCCTATAAAAATCCCTTCCGCTCTCTTCCCCTTTGTCTCTTTCGCGATGATGTTCACATGTTTAAAGAGAAAAACGTTCCATTGGTGAAACCAAAAAATAAAATGCATCTATTTTTCATAACGTTGCGCTTTTATAGAAAAAGTGCAAAAGATTGGAATGTCCTTTTTTTACTTTTACCCAGCCCAGCATACTACACACTATTCCATTGACGATGTGTAATTTCATTTAAAATGAGTAATTAGAGTGGCAGTAATTTCTTTAAAATTTTTAGTGCAATTGTTTTCGGAACCATCCTGAGACCAAATGAATAGCATATATCACCATTTTTCCAGTTTGCCTATTTGGTTTTCTACTTTCTCTCTCGGAGAGAGAAAATTGAAGAGGGCCAAGTTGTGTTCTTTGGAAAGGAGCACGACGAGCAAGTAAGCATAAATATGTCCGCGTTCATTATTACCGACAGACAGATTCTTTTCATTTTACCGTGCCATTGCTGCTCTTTCGAAAGAAAATGAAAAGACGTTCCAGCGAAAATGTAGGAGCATGCTTTGATGCACTTTTCTCCGTTGCTTCTCTGGTTCAATCCACAGTGGGCTCACTCATCTTTTCTCTTGCTCCGGACTAGTTTAATGGGGAGCGAGCAGGCAAGCCAAGGAAAAAGAAAGAATTACTTATATGTACGGAGTTTGTTTTGTTGCTCTGCTTTTATGCCTCCACCGCATCTTTGCTCTCTCAAGTCACTTTCCATTTAAGCCAAGTTGAATTGGCAGAGTGACACAAGAGGAGTGACAAGACACGTTGATGCTGTTGGATCACGACGATGAAGATGATGAACATATTTACGGGAAAGGCAACAACTTGAGCGAGGAGGAAAACAACATGTTTGTCTAATGGAGTTACTCCGACACCAGAACTACCACCGTTTTTTCATTTGAGCAAGGCAGGGAAAGATTCGGTTTTGCAGGGTTGCTTCACGATGTGCTTTCTCCGTAAAAGTCACCTTATGGATAAACTTATACATATACACTCGGTAGCGCTAGTTTGGCAGCGGATACATCCTTTCCACCTTCGTCATTCAATCCACTTGACTCTCCTCAGTGGTAGCAGAAATAAGACAGGAGCATGCATGGCATCACGGCATCATCCTCCACCTCCCCCACATCACGCTCTGCTACTCCACTTTCACTCAAAAAGGCAAGTTGTTTCTCAAAAGAGAATGTTTTTTACCATTCATCTCTCTTCAGAAGATTCTATCCATAAAAAATAGATAAACGTCGCAATCTTCTGTTCTCCTTTCAAGCTCAGCAACGGAGAATAAAAACGGGCAAAAGGGGTCTGTGTGGAAGCAACAAGCAAATCATTATTTTGCACAAGGCCACGTTTCCCTTCTTCACTTGCCGAGTGTATTATTTGTTGGACATGTTGTTTGCTTATTTATTTATATTTACCTATACCCATTTTCTTTGTGAGGTTGATGCTTATACACTTCACTTTGTGAAGTTGTTTCGAAAAAAGACCACATTTATTCTTGTTTCTCTTCCCTTCCCTTCTTCTGAAGTGGTTTCTCCTTTCAAATCAAGTGCATCGCTATTTTACTATACCTTCCAAATCATCTGCCTCTTTTTTCAGTTACTCCGTTCAACCATGCATGGCTGAAGTTTTGGGAAAGGAGAAAAAGTGACAAGCATCTTTGATGATCACTGTTCGTTTTTTGCTATAAACAAAAAGGCCGAACTCTGTTTTATATACCCATGTTTCTACGTCAAGAGCCATTCAATGAGCAACAACCATCATCATCATCGTCATCCGCAACATGATCATCATTGACTCCTTTCCTTTCACTCCCATTTTCTCCTTTGTATCCACTCCTTTCTTCCCTCCCATTATTTTAACTACACGTCTCACCTTTTCTCTTTCAGGTTTCTTTTCTTAAAAACCTATACATTTCTTTAGAACATCGCCGATACAGCCGAGTTTTCTCCTTTTTTATACATTTTGCTGGAATTACTAGTAGGACGGCAGATAATCATTTTTATTGTACTTTTTGCCCAATTTTCCCAGTCAGTTGAACGTAAAATGCTGGCCAACATCAGCAACAACGGCGGATTTAAATTACACATCCATTTCATAAGAGAACTAAGAGGATGATGATAATGTGATGTCCCACTAAAATTGACAAATGGGACGTGGCTAAAATTTCTGACCGTATTATGCTCTCCTCCTGTCAACATTATCGTGATGATGATCGTCATCA
>JAHZMV010001392.1:0-22965 GCA_027743765.1 Coecobrya sp. COE2 | reverse complement strand
GGAGAATGAAGGGAAAAAATATAGTGGATAAGTAGAAGGAGAAGCAGCAGCTGAGAAAGAGGAGTGTGATGATAGGATATGATGTGACAATGTATTATGGATGAAATGTTTTGTGAGCACAGACAGGAAAGTTGTTTGGATAAGATGAAGGGATCGATCGAAGACGTGGTATATCTATAATGGTAATAGTAGCAGAGGAGTAGAGAGTGGCACAGGCACACCAAAAAATACCAGCAACACTACTGGCGTGAGTCGTGTCGTGAAAAGAGTGAACCAAGCTCAACGCTTCTCATCACACTATCATCAACTCTACTTGGATCCGTGTGTATGGTGTTTTGGCAAATCTCGTTCCAAGCCAGAGTCGTGCAAAAGCCAAGGAAACGCTTGCTGGATGAATGGAGGAAACTCTCTCTGTGATTCCAATTACATACAGTGGGTAACATTATATAGCTCTCTATCTCTTTTCCATAGGCAACACTTCTGGGAAAAGAAAGATCTCTGCTAGTCATAATAGGCTATTTGCTAGTTTGCAATTTGGAAATAAGATCCATGAGAAAACTGGACTAAAGATATGTATGAGGAGGAGATGAGACTGAGAAGAGAAGTGCACTCACTCACGCCACAACATTCACACAGAGAACGATGAACTTGAATTAAGGAAAGATGGGTGAGACATGAGTAATAATGTCCATATTATAGTCTAGCCGTTAAAACAATACTTGTTTTCTACATAAATATGGAATGGGGTCCGAAACACAAAAAAGTGTAAACTATACCAGCGCATTAATTTAAGGTGAAAACTCAACAGAATATGGGTAGAAAGCTAATGGTATGATTTCTTGGTATTTTAATAAAGGGAAATTAGTACAAGTGATAATACTATAGTGGTAAACATGAAATAATAATGCTGCTAGGAAGAAAGCTCAACATACCGAACAATTTTTCTTTTCCTCTGTTCGTCCGTGATGGAATCCAGAGTGGAGCCCGCAAGTGTTGCGTCCTGTCGTTGTCACTTAGCTTCGCATAGGTATATTATATGCTCTTTCTTTGTGTGCATGAGCTTATAAACGGGAAATAGCTGGGAAGCTTTCTGTTCACTTTTTTTGCGTTGAAGCCGATGTTATGTAGTTGGATTGGAATGGGTGTGTGTATGCGAAATATGTCGGAGTAAGTAGCCAGGACAAAGCGCAAACGGCTGGTTTCTCCTCACAAACAATATGTTCCAAGTTCCAAAAGTCTTCTATCAACTGGTGAATTTGTTCAACTTGGCTCTGTTTTGTTTGGCAGCAGTAGTCGCAATATATGTAGTTCTGCAAAACTAGTTGAGCTGTTGGGTTTGGACCTATGTACCTATAGCTTCTGTTTTAGTTTTGGCTCCTGCAGACACTGCACCAAAGGTAAGGAAGGCTTGCCAACACTGAAAAGAGAAAACATTCAGGTTAATATTTTACGTGAACCTCATATTGATATTATTATGTAGCCTACAATCTAGTTGAAAATGGAGTAGGAGTTGTTGGGTGATAGTAGTCGTACTAGAGCTGGTGGAACTAGAACAAATTACACGAGTGTAATGTAATGTAAAAGTACAGAGTGAATGTATAACGTTTTTGATGGAGATTACTACAGTTTTAAACTACTGTAGTACAGAAAGAATGTTTCCAGCCAAGAATGAATGAGTGAGTGAGCCCATTCCAGGTAGATATCAACATGTATGCTCTGCATTATTAAACACATTGGGGATATATTGTAGCCGCTTTAATGTTAAAAATGTTCATAGTCTATATAAATGACTTAGCATGCAGACTTCAAACTTTGCCCAACTCCACCAACCAATTCAACGTCTGTTGCATTGCTGGCCCAGGTACAACAAGGCACCCAAAGCCAGTTCCAAGAACCATATTTTTTACCCCCTTTGCATATCTATGTAAAATTCTCCACCAACCAATTCAACGTCTGTTGCATTGCTGGCCCAGGTACAACAAGGCACCCAAAGCCAGTTCCAAGAACCATATTTTTTACCCCCTTTGCATATCTTTGTAAAATGTTTTTTCAGTCATCCAAGACATGAAGAGCATCTTGAAAAGGATGCATCAGCATCAGATATTCAGAAGGGGTGATCAATCATGATTTGTTATTTTTGCAGGGGTTCTATTTTATTTGTTGTTAGAGTAGTGTTGTGAGATGCACTTCATAAAGATTAGCTCATCATGAAGGTATGACAGACAAATATTTGGACACTTAAGTGCCATTTTCCATCGTCGCACAGTATCATCTTACAAGTAGTCAAGTCAGTAAACTTAAACCTTGGGCAACTGTTACATACACTTAATTCCTTTCCCGTTTGTTGTTTGGGGGTGGTTAGATGCATGTAAAATGTAAAAATTCATGTTTATGAAGTTGATACACAAAGTACGTACATACTTAACTGGTGTGTAATCTGGATGTTAATATTTAATATGGATCAAAAAATGTGTGTATAAAATTGCCACTTGAGTTATAACGTACGCACATCATCACGTTAATGTACTCTGTTTGGTGACGCATTTTCTACAATATTCAAATTGGTTAAACGAGAAGGGTTTAAAATTATTGGTAAATACCCTTAGAGAATTATTGCTCCTCTGCTACTCTCTCTGTTAATCACTCCTTACAAAATTTTCTTTATAAATTAAAATGTAGATTAGCATATTATGTATCAATACTTTCCACTATGTAGCAATTTTGTGGTCACTGCGTCACATAAATAATTGTTTGTGTTAAGAAATAGTAAATTTTAAGGAAAAAAACATATACTGACAGAATTCTAGTCTCCGTATCAAAGCAATTCTGTACGTCAAATGATTTGAATAAAACATATGATTTTCATTAAGTTTAAAAAAATACCTCAACTTGTACATTCACCTTGTTCATACTCTGGTTGTATTTACAAATACAGATTCTGTATGCCTACCTAACTCTAATAAGCTTCCTATTATACATAATAGACTTATGATTCATGGTCATCACGGTAAGTCAAAGTTGCGGTACAGGTACACAGATACAATCAAACATGAAAGAGCTGTGGAATGATTATGAAAGAAGTTAGCTTGAAAGCTTTTCTCATTGTTTCGCCATAGCTCAAAACCACACTCTTGCTACACAAGAAATCATTTTACTATTCTCATAACTATACNATAATAGACTTATGATTCATGGTCATCACGGTAAGTCAAAGTTGCGGTACAGGTACACAGATACAATCAAACATGAAAGAGCTGTGGAATGATTATGAAAGAAGTTAGCTTGAAAGCTTTTCTCATTGTTTCGCCATAGCTCAAAACCACACTCTTGCTACACAAGAAATCATTTTACTATTCTCATAACTATACAATATTTAATACGGACACGGGCATGCGGAGAACAATAATGATATACCTACCTGCAATGCAACCAAAAATCATGAATGCATTGCATTATATGTGGTGGGTGGTGAATTCCTTTCCATTATGGGCAAAGCAACATTAGTTTACATTCATTCTTTCTTGTGATTAGAGGCAAAGAAAGCTTAAAAATGCGTTTTACAATTCGCTGCGTAAATGAATTTATAACAAAGGAATATTGTAAATGTCTAATATAATCTAACTTGGCTTAGTTAGTATCTTATATGCCCATTGTTCAATTAAGAAGCCATATAGATTAGTTTAGAAAGAGAGAATACATCTAACTATTCGGCTCATAAAATATTTTACTTTAATTTGCATAGTGAATTGGTACGAAACCTAGAAAATATGCAATTTACTCCTACCAGAGATGAACGAACATGACTCATCTTAGACTCTTACTGCTCCAACAATATCCTTTATCTGAGCCGTTTTTTAAAAAATGCAATATTTTAGTATACCTACTATCCAAGCAAATGATTCAATGATCCAAAATATTATAATGTTGTTTTTTCGAGACCACAGTTTTCTGCTATACATATTTCATATTACCTCTTAAATGACGTGATTACTTTTGATCATTGAATGCCAATGACACAATGCTCGAATGAATCCATTATGCACTTCTCATAGGTGAGAATAAATGTCGTTGACAAATAATGTCAATTTTTCTCTCGTTTTATTGATGGAGTGGTTTCTGATGAGAAAGCGAAAGGTCTTCCGTTTATGCTCACACGTACTTGAGCATAATACAACTCTTCCATGCAGGTAATATTTCCGAAAAGCTGGCCGGTAGATAAGTCTACTATCTGAAGTCCGTGCAGTAAAAGTAATGCCTTTGGCACGTTTACGATATACTTTTCGTCTTTGCTTGCTATGCAAGTTTGTTGCAACTTATACAAGTGTTACTTTCACTGAGAGTTTCATTACAAGGGTTAACTTTTATATCGTTAGTAGACATAAAAGCCGAGTCGAGGAACGCATACTCAACGTGGAAAAATGAAACCTCACCAGATCAGAAGACCTTTATGTGACTATTTCTATACCGCTTGCAGCGCTACATGAAAAAGAGTGCACATTACACGTACACACAGTCTTTTCTTACTATCCCTTTTTATTGCTTTGAGGATGTCTATCTTCATAAACTGCGTACAAATGCCCTCACAACGAATATTGAAGTCAAACAAGGGGGATCAGATATTGGCGACGTGAAAAATATGAGAAATAGTGTAAGTAATGCCGTATATGACACGCTTGTCTTTTGAATACAAAAGATCATATATGTAGGCAGTCGTAATTTTGCAGGCTTGTGTCAAGAAGGAAAGTGAAATGTGATGCCATGTGATGAAAACAGACGTTGTGGTTAATGAATATGTCTCCTATTTTATCTATATGACTATATAGTCATTTCCTTTAATCGTAAGCATAAAATATAGCAAAAAAACGAATGGCTCTGTACAAGAATCGCAGGACAGTATAGAGATACGCAGCGATATGTTTGAGATACGCCATTCAGCCACGCCAAACCTCTCCTCTTTCTCCCTCATCAACCAGCCGAAAATCCCTTGAAGGTTTTCGATTCCAGAGAAATGAACCTATATTGTTTGCAATATGTTCCAGGAGCCGTAACAATGGCGGTATTCCCAAATGCTCTGCACTAGTGCACTACACTCCACCACGCTGCTGGTGAAACTGGAGCAGTCTTATTTGAAAGTAATGAATACGAAAGCTCGTGTGTACGAAAATTTTCGTATTATCTTCTATGGGATTGGAGGTCATTGGAGTTTTGCTGGTTGGAGGAGATAAAGTGCACCGCTGAGAGTAATGTTTTAGTGTTACATTAGTTTTATGAATCTCTATACCGCAGTGCATGAAAGCATACGTGTCCTATGAAGACTCATGAATACTTTCAGATAATAGAAGAGACAAAAGAAACCCACTGACGTAGTGAATGTTGACGTTGTTGTTGACGTTTTAACAAAATTTCGAAAACTTTCTTCCATAATAATCCACCATATTTGTTAACTGATGAGTTCATAGCTAGTTTAGCCTACGGATAAAAACTCATTTCTTTTGTGAATTGTAAAGAAGCATGCTTTCGAAGAAGCTGTGTGGCATTCCCATGAGAATATGTAGCGTATGCTTGACCGTGCAGATTTTCTCTTACTTTCATTTTATTTGCATTCCATGCAATAGTCCTACTCGTAATATGTCATGATCTCAACTGTCAGTCTAATCATCATCATTTACAAATACGACCACACAACCTCATTTCCTTTTACCATCATTTTATAGCTTTCAGCAGGAGGAGTGTATACCGTTGGAAGAATCACCCAGGATGGGTAAAAGTTCAGATTTCGGTACATCTGATTCCATTTCATTTACTTCAATCCGAATCAAACCAACCCATTTAACAGCTATAGAAGAGCATCATTGCTTAATATGAGTGCGATCAAAACCAACAGTTTCCAACACACATCTTATATATAATGCACAGCAGAACATGTCAATAACGGCAGCCTATAGAATAAGTATATAGGATACACAACATCAGCACATCCATTTCCATTTACTATTTACCATAATGCTTTCTACTACGACGTGCGTAATTCCAATATAGTTTTCCAAGAGATTTTACTCTCTGTAATGTTTGTTGCAAAAGGTATAACACAATAAACCAAAGGGAAACATCAAAGATCCAACGGTGTCAACAGTAAACACCTCCACCAATATAAAATCCTGCATTAGGAAATGTGCACTGCGTAATTTGTACTCTCTTCTCTTGGAATATTGCGCCTTTTATTATACCCAGGTACAATAAAAACTTTACAATATGTGAATGTATGTATGTATGTACCTATCTCATCTCGTGAAACATGCTAAATTTATTTATATGTTTCGTTTAATTGTTAACTCTTAAAGGAATCATCAGAGAACCAAGGCATCATAAAAGGTTGAACGCGTAGTTGATAAACAAGGCTCAAGTTATCAACGAGCAACCAGAGGTTCATATTCCAAGCATCTAGTGTGAAGGACAAGATTAATGATTGAAGTAATCAAACCGAAACGAACGAATGCTTTTTGACAATGTAAAACATGCATGCTCAATAAGTACATTGTGAGGTTTTAATGAATGTTGAATTGTTCCTAACAGAAAATCGAATAATATCAGAAAGTTTATGCGTGTGTGATGGAAACATTTAAACGCGTATCACTGTGTCACAAGTCAAAGTGTCTTTTATTATTTGGAAGTCCGGATTCAAATACAGCGTGAGTAGGAAACAAATGTGGACACGCATCCCCCTCCTATTTTTATCTTCCTTGCACAATCGATAAACTTTTTATATTTTTCAAAGATTCATGCATTTTATAATAGTACATATATCCATAATAACTTAGTTGGTACAATCACACTAAAATGCAATTTGCATTCAATTGTCGGTTACACTAAAGTTGCAGCACAAACTTTTCACAATTGCGTTATTAAATTGAAGTGAGAAGTTGCACTGTATTAAGTAGCCCCAGCCGTCAACGGGTGCTCGATTTTCACCGTCACAAGCTGTGCCAAGATGACCACACCAAGACTACATATTAATAACATACTTGTTTAAATGGTTAATATATTACTATTGCAGTTACTGATGTACAACGAAAACAAAAATCTATTACATATCATTAAATAGACATTTATCATTTGATGTTCACAGCAATATGCAATCTTATGTAGTTTATTATATGAAAAATGAAACTGTGGAGCAGTTCTTGCACAATAACAGTCGTTATACTTTGTGCATTGTATATTGTGCTGTGCCAAGATGACCACACCAAGACTACATATTAATAACATACTTGTTTAAATGGTTAATATATTACTATTGCATTGCAGTTACTGATGTACAACGAAAACAAAAATCTATTACATATCATTAAATAGACATTTATCATTTGATGTTCACGGCAATATGCAATCTTATGTAGTTTATTATATGAAAAATGAAACTGTGGAGCAGTTCTTGCACAATAACAGTCGTTATACTTTGTGCATTGTATATTGACAATGATAGAAAGCATTACGTTCAAGATTAAGTCATCGATATCTTAAGTTCAATGCTTACAAAGATAGTTTGTCATTTTATATGGTTCATTAAATGATATGTCTGCATACTGTGTACACGGATGGAATTTTGTTTTTGAGAGTTGTAGAGTAGAGTCGTTGCATGTAGAAGTAATGTAACTTATATCCTAACTTACAAAAGCCTTACGGGAATGAAAGTTACTGCTGCTTACCGATACAGTGAATGTTCTAGTGTTTTTGTAGCCTTGTGTCCAAGCCCATTAAACGACACTTGGAGAGCTGCATAAACTGAATGTAAACTTTTCATCTATTGGTGCATTCCGATTTTGTATACGAATTATTTTTTAAGACGACAACAAGGAATATGGTTGTTTGTTTTTATATTTCGAACGACTCATGTTAAGAAAGATAACCATTGCTCCTTTTCTGCTTTGACTTTGATGCAAACCTTAAATGAATCCAACTGAATCTTGTAGTGTCTTGTCATGCCTTTAGTTTATAGTTTCCCTAATGTGTGTATGTTACTTAATCAAAGTATGTTTGTAAAATGAAAGGTTTGCTCCTAGCCTTTTATATAAATTTTATTGAGTTTTTATTCTTTGCCGTATGTTTATTTTCTTAAGTTTTACACGTTTCACATTTCAACTGATCAAGGTTGAGTAGGCTGATATGTTGGCACAAACATAGTCGTATGAACATCAAACTGTAAGTTCAATATGCGTAGGTTTGCCATGCAAAATAAAACTTGAGATTTGATATTAGTCACTACCGTTGTTCGAGAAAAGCGATCTGGATATTTTTTATAGTGGTAGGGTAGGTAGAAGACTATCTGGTTTGCTTTTTAGACAGCGGTTGGCGGTGATGTCAAATAAAAATAAAAGGAATTTTGACAGTTTCTCCATCCTACTTAACTAACCTGTTACAACTAGACCTAACGAACCTAACAATTTACATACATATTCAAAATGAGGTTTCATAATGAATTTCACGAATTCCTTTACATCATTTATGAATGGATCAATGATCTATTGGGTCCCAAAGTCTCAAAGTCATGTGAATGACAATTCATCATAAACTTCTATAGATTAACACCCACATTGACAAATTATGTCAGTCCACAAAGCAACCTATAATGTCATACGTCTGGTTATTCTTAACTCCAGCACTCCAGGACTAATCCAGAAATAAACCCAATGGAATCAATAAGGATATTGTACCACATTCCCTATGCAAAGTAATACTGTGACAATAAAATTAACGAACTACTTAAGAATTCTAGCTAGAATTAAGCAGAACTTCAATTATATATACCTACATAAGTCAGTTTAATTTAGATTGCTGTTTAGCTAATCATTTAATGCACCTTTTAGTTTTAATTTTCAATTTGACACCTGGAGATCACTGATGTCTTAAAATCTACATTTGAGATTCAGAGATGGAACAGTTTTACATTTGTAAATACAACCAACCAATACAGCTCCTGTTATGTCACTGTCACCTTACCTTGACCCTTAAGATATTCTTAACTCCTTATCCTCAAAGAAAGTTTTAAAGTGGAAAGAGTAAACTTGGATAATTTGTTGTTACTAAAAACTTTAACTTCATGTAGAATGGGAAACTACAGTTTTTAACTGTTCACTTATAAATTTAATATTTATAAATATCCTAGTTTATAGATAGATCGTGGAAAATCCTAAAAGGTTTATGCACTATAAGCTTGTTATCATATGTAACTATATCCAAATGAGAAAAACATTTATTTCTTGATCTTACACCGCTTACACGGTGTGTTGTAAAAGCCGTTCTGTGAGGGATACGAAATAATATATTATCTGACCAGTCGAAACGAATACACGCGATTAAATTATGCGTGTGGTAGTTTGCTGTGTATAGGGATTGCATTCCTATAAGCTTTAAATGTTCGTTAATAATGCATGAAGTATTTTGTTGTGGAATAATGGAATCTTGTGTTTGATGTGTAATATTATCTATAGCTATAAGCCAATTGCAAACGCCACCAATCTCTCTCTAGTCATTACAGCAAGATGGAGCAAAATTAACGTTATTTTACGTATAAGGAATCTCCGTCTCTTGTTTTTCCTTGTCTTCAATGTCAACGAAACACCACAAAAAGGGAATCAATGTCAAGTAATTAACCTTGCTACACACAATCTCATCACTCACCACCGCAGCACAACTATAAGTATTCACTCTGATGAGAAAGGAGAAGCAATACGCAAAACAGCCATGTCATGATTATCATTACACCAATAACATTGCATGACAGGCTAGATAAACAAACAAGCAATTAAAAGAAGCTACCTGTCATTAACGGAAACACTTGAGCTGATATGTGTATTCTTGTCTTTGCATGTCAAAAATCATTCCTAAATTTATGACCATAGACCGACCGGACTTGATAACGTGAATGTCACAATAGCCCAAAAATATCAATTATTCTTGGAGAAAAACTCACGGACAAAATTTTCATCTAAGTAGAATCATGAATTATGGTAATTTAGAAAATGAAAGTGAAACGCTTTAAAAGCATTTTAAGTATTTCTTTTCTCAGCATTATCATTATGCCAGTGCAGCATGTAGTGGTTGATAGTACAACAAGTAGAAAAGAAAGGTATTATCCCATGATTTTTTTCAAGAGAAAGCACAACAAAAGTAGCTGACCCTGAGGGACAGCACTGAGAGACAGAGACAAAGGCAGGTTATGTGCCCAACTCCATAAATACTACTGTTATGCTGACAATGCCTGTAGTAATAATGCATAATATGTGAGCTCATATTATTCTGGGACAGTGTTTTTTCGTAACGGTGATGGTGGCAGAGGCAATAAAAGTGCATGTTGGAATATGAAAGAAAAATATGATACTCTGACTGAGTTTTTACACAGAAATGTTTTGCTTTTCCTGTTTCTTTTGTTTGGTAGCTAATGGTGGTGGTAGTGGTGGGTGTTTCTTATATAGAAAATATTATGTCGGGAAAATGTCCTTTTCATTTTTTAAACATAAAAAAAGCATTCTCCATCTGAATATGGAGATTTGGTGGGTGCATGGTTATGGCATTGCTCTTTGACGTACCTGAACTACACGTACCTGTCACTGACTGGGTTATAAAACTGAAAGCGTTGTGGTTCTTGTTGATGACTGTTGTTCTACTGGGAGTAGGTAGACGAGCAGACTAGCAGCGATCTCATTCATAGTCATAAAACAGCTGCAACAGTAATAAAAAATGTGGTGATGATGAATCCCTCCGCAAAATTGAAACGATGTGATACCACCATGTAACAGGCATTACTGCTTTTTTGCTTTTTACATTCCACCTCTTTACGAATGGTAATATTTCACCTTTTGTATAACGGTGAAATAAACAAAAACAAAATATAAGCGACACAAGACAAGCTGTTGCAAACGCATAGGTAGATTACATTTATGAACATATATCCATAATATATATACTGTTATAAGGGTATATCGTATTAGACGCTGTCAGTGAAAGTGCATTGTATGCGGTAGTTTTCATCATCATAAACAAATAATACTGTTCTGATTCCACGTTTTAACTTCGTGCAAAGCAGTTCAGTTTTCAGTTGGGTTGAAGACTAAACTGGTAGGCGTATCGAGTATCTTTTCACAGTCAATGGCTAAGTATCAGACTAATCCTAACAAAAATAATTTTCTGCTCCAGACTAAAACCAACACATCTCTTTGTTTCCCCGCATAGGCATGTGTATTAATTCTAACCGCAGAAAATATGGCGCATCTGCTTTTAAATTCGACCAAGGTCATGATCAATACTAAATCATCTAATCTTCTTCAGTTCATACTATTTGTACTTATACTACATGATTGGAGCGGCTGTCATTTTTTATTTACCAATTTTATAATCCAAAAATAATAAACATTGCTTCAAGGGTTCGCTTTGACACCCGCGCTATTGGATTTTTCATTAAACAAATATTATTAGCGTTACATAAACTAAAGTACTTTGAAAGTCATCGATGTGTTAGCCTGACTATTAGCCCATGTTCTATGATTATAGTACTTACTTCCATGCAGGTATGTGCTTAAAATATATACATATTACGGCAAACCATGTATCATATAATCTTGTCTATAATCTCATAAACAAGAATGTATGACGTGAACACAGTAATCCACCGGTCGATTTGTGCGTTGTTATGTTGAGGAGCGTTGGCCTCCTAGATTTTTACCTATAATATGACCTCTAAAGCATATATTTGTTGGATATGATGAAATATTTCAATAATGGTTTGCTTGGTTAGATTCATAAAAAAATAAGTAAAGTAGAAGTGATGAGAAGGTAAATAAGTGTAGGGTTTACGCGTGGTGTAGGTGGGCATTTTCCCCCGAATATTGAAGCATGAAGGTAACTGACAAGAACAGTTATCATTATTTCATCCATCATTCATTAGTTTACATCAAGGCGAAAAGGATGACAACCACCAGAGTTAAATGGAATACATTGTGACAAGAATGGCAGGAGAGAGAACCATGCCTAGTTCTCATCATGATTCATGATAGTATACTAAAAACTGTCAAATAGTTATTTGTATTAAATGTTCAACTAATGAACCTAAACATTTGGTATATATATTTCACCTCTTATTGTCACCGTCAATGTTTTGAAAATGTTTAATTAAATTATTTTCAAAATTTTCAAACATTCACATGTTACCACTTACTGCTTATGAATGTGTAAACGGTTGAAAATGATATGTGAAGCCTAATTAATTCAAACAGACAACGACACTGTGTCATTCGCATTAATCTTTCTCGTTTTTTGGCACTTAGTCAATGGCTGATTTCATTAAGTTCTTAATCTTTACTATGTGCTCCAATTAGATTCTTAGTTATAATACAAGTGAAAACATGCAGATAATCTTAGACTAGGTAACTTCCCTTCAACAAGCACATAATCATATTATGTTGACGTTTTGTCAATGAAAATTTTCAAAAGAAGTGCACCACAAATATTCTCTTTTAAGTACAAGCAATATTTCCTTGCAAAAATTATTGGCACTTGGCTTTGTGATATACTCTATACGATCTTTGGTATCAAATGTTATTGTATGGGATTTGAACTCACCTCAAGAGAATTCTCGAGAAGGAGCTTTTGTTTTATTCTTTGGTACATTATTCGCTTCTTGTGGCGAGCGGTCTTACATCTTACTTTACAGGTTACATTCTCTGAAATTATCAAAGCATACTGCATTTGCTAAAGCGAAAATTGCTCATCATGCATACATCCCACCTCATGCGTAAAAGCTATTTGAATGTTAAAACCTGTGTTATGATAATTTGCTAGGATTGCTTTAAAATGTAGTAAGTAAAGCGCTTGCGGTTCTTCTAGTTTAGTTTTTCAACGTAATTGTGTATGCAGTCTATAACAAATGATTAAATTCGTAGTTGTATTCCTAATTGATTTCACGTGCCGACGAAGATGTACATACGTATATAAATTGTCACGAAGTGTAGTTTAAGAAAGAAGAAGCTTTTGTACGAAAATATTTACCCATTTGTTATTTACATGGATCCAATTTATAGATCGAAGTTTTAAAATCTGTACAAATGAAGACTTCACACAATGAATGTGAAGCATGAACCATTAAAGAATTATGAACCTTATATTAAAAAATTCATATCTAGAATCGAACATTATTGTCATAAACGGGTTGAATATCAAAGAAAATTGCATAGTCTAAGATGATTTTTTGTATTTACTGTTTGTATGTAGACGGTGGATGCAAACCGTTCTTCGCACATCTCTTGTGTTATTCATGGAACACTGTGAAAGCTGTAAGCTACCATATAATCCTTGTGACCACTGATAAGATTTTTGGCACACATGATGCACTATTAACCGGTCTTTTTATAGCTACAGACTCTGTAGAACAAAGTCAAGTCAATGAATTGTTTATGTCGGAAATTCAATGTAGTGTTATGTTAAACAATACTATATGAAGTGGAGGTGAAACTAATTATGTAAACTGAGGTACAACATTTAGACAACTAAAATACTCAAACGTGTATCAACAATAATAGAGAAGTCCCATGATATGATGACAATGAGAACCTAAGAAAGCCTTGTACAAATGTTTGAGTCTGTCTGTCTGTCTGGTGAACATCACAATTTCTAGAAAACTATTGCAGGTTTTCCAATTCTGTTCTCACCAAACGGTAGCCCATCACCAGGACTCATCGTTATCATCTGGTATGATTTGTTAAACAAAACTTACAGCCAGTGTTAGGAACCGTTACAAATTCAAATGTCTAAATGATAACATGCTCAAATGCGGTATCATTCGATTTGTATGTATGTTAACGTAGATAATTTTTAGAACAACAATTTGCAGTAACGCGTACGACGATTTCTTTCAGGTACATGCAGGTTTTTCTTCACTGACTACGCTGACTAGTATGATTTTCTATTGACTCTTCCTTTCGCAGCTTTTCTATATTCAATTGTTCGGTTTATTAATATTTAAAACGAAAGTTGAAGGACTAAAGCATAATGAGTGATTATGCAGTCCACTATCTCATGTATACACACAGTATGACAAGAAACTGCGTCTGAACTTGGTACAACAGTCCATAGCAGCGTAGAATGAAACATAATTTGTTCTTGTTAATTGATTGGTTGTGCAAAATTATTTTTATATGAATAATCTAAGACCATTAAGTTGCAAGTAACTAAAACTAAACTATCGACATCGACACACATTTCCATTCTTTTTTCATCTCGCATCTGGGCATACATGTACATTGAATATTGTAATTTCGTCTTGAGGATTCTGCTCAAGTGTCCATAATAATCATTTTGTATATACGTTTACCCATTCTGTTTAATTATATTTTTATAGCAATTTCAACTAAAGGTATTTGAATTCAAGCACATTTTACAAAATATATGAAGCATTTCACAGTACATATGTAAGTGAAAGTTTGCGTAAATACAATGTATGGTTATAGATATTATGACTATGATATTTGTAAGTACTAAAATTGATTATTCGCTGTGTACAAAATGGTGCAATATGTATGTCAGTTACAACACTGAAATTACTTTTTTAACAACGCTACACCCAGGATCAATGTGAAAGACTGACATATTATTAGGTATGTACATATTCATGCATGCTCACTAAAGTGGTATCCTACTTGAGTACACAGTAATAGAGAACGAGTGTAGTAAATTGTCGAGTGGATAGTGAGTATAGTGAAGAATCCTGGCTAGAAAATCATTTTAACTTCTGCATCAATGATGAATGACTGTCGCTTGTCGCTTACAAAACGCGAACACATATCGGTTTTAATACTATTATTACCTTGTTTTTAGTGAGCTCTTGTGTCTGTTGGGTGTACGACAACAAACGAAGACAGCCAAAATAGCAGTACACAACACACATCATCACGGATTATAAATTATGTCATGTCATGTCGCGGTGCTATTAATTCAATGTTTTTTCGGTACTAATACAATTGCTGGAGTTTCTTGTTGACTTCACGGTATTAGGTGTAGATGCTAAGTTATGCAGGCGAGTTGACAAAGAGTGAAACTGCGCATGCAGTACAAATTATAATAGCGTGCATGCCTGCGTATACATATCTACGGAGTGCGGATTAAACTCATTGCTATTCTGGAGAAGAAAAATACACAATAATATGAGTTTGCGGTCGAAATTACCGAGGTTCTCTGTAAATGTAATAATAAAATTGCTAAATATACTTAATACTTGTTAGTATAAAAAGTACGCAACATAAAGCATTGCCAGTGGTTTGCAAATATGAATATGGCTTATCTATGGTCTTTTTTGGTTTCGCAGTTATTTAATAAATATTGTTTAATAAGTTAACAAAGCAAATGCTCATGTTTTGAGTGCCACACCTGGGCTACGCGAGTGAAGGGTCTCAAAAGATGCGTGTAAATGTCGATGATGCTCTCCATCAAATTATTTAAAAACTTTGGAAATTAATGTAGTCGGTCTCTTGCCAAGTATATCTATTTTAAACTGAGATTCGAATTAGGATTAATTTGTGCTTTTATGGCACTGAGAATTGTTAGCCAGAAACAAGATAAACATCAATAACCCACAATGCAATGGTGAAATACTATTTTGGTACGGGCTACAAACCAGGACGATGTTATTTCCGCCTCTATGGTAAAAGCATTTTTCAACTTTTTTCAACAAAAAGCACGAGACTAGTTTGTAGACTGAGTTCCACTGGTTCTATGCAACCTTTTTCTATTATAATGAAGTACCTTACAATAATACTGCACAAAAAAGTAAAAATATGTCAAATGGTCAGTGTATATAGTAGGTCATATAGGTACACATATAACAAAGAAAAGTGTATGTATATACTTTCACTCCCACCCACCCACATAAAACTACACCTGCCACACATTCAAATGCAACTTACAACTCGTAATCACAATTCCTCTCTTGTCCTTGAGTGAACCAAACGATACAAGGCATGCAGCATTTTGTGTCAGAAGCAGAAATGTGAGGCAAGACGTGACGTATAGTAAAATGAAATCGAATATTTTTCCCCATGAGAATAAATGCAGACCAAACACAAACGAAAAGAATGAAATAAAATACAATAAAAGGCTAAATAAATACATAAAAGTAAGAAATACCTAGCCAATAATTGACTGTCAATTTAAAAAAAACAGTTCTCATGTTTAGTTGTCCATGATTTAAAACACTTAATTGTCGATATTCAGTATACCTCGATACGTATTTATGACACTGACAAACCCAGTTGACAATCGGTCATAAATGAAGGGAATGCTGAACTGTTGAAAATATAATCAAATGTTCATGAGGTTTGAGAATATATAAAAGAGAAAGCTGAAGGTGGACGTACTTTCTAGTAAAAGTTTAAGTGTGAGTGTGCATCCAAATATATGCAACAGAGTTGAAATGGAAAGCAAAGCATCCTGATAATGATAGAGTATCTACTGGAAGAACAAGGAAACAGGTGGCTTAATTACCAGAGTTTTGTACAAGCACAAGCTCTTTGTTTAGAGTCAAGGATCAGAAGCTGTTGTGCACTCTCATCCCCTATTGTCTTGTGAAGTACGTATTATGCTCATGTTTACCATATGTGTACAATACATTACAAGTACTAACAATTATAACAGTGTTTATAAAATTCAGTGTAAACCAAATTATTCTTACTTTTGAATGTTGAATGAACCAGTGAAATCTGGAAATATTATGGAACGACTAGTCTATTAAAACCATGTTTTGGTCTTTGTTTTTTTTCGTTAAATACATTTGTATCCTTTTCCAGGCAAATAATACCTCCACAACAGCAGATTTACAGCAACAACCCTTCTTATACCTACATTTTGAAGAATTGAACAAATAAACACACGTGTTGTTCCATTTTTTGATAAACCTTTCGCTAAACGCTAAAAAGCACGCGCATATAAACTTCCAGTCTTATCAAGATTTACGATAAGGACCACAGGTATATATATGTATATCATAAATCGTGACTTTACTATACTTAATTCTGGCTGAACATTGCACTAGCACAGCCTGAAAAAGTAAGTTCAATTCAAAATCAGATCAAGACAAAAAGATTTTCTACTTGATCCTGCCGCATTATTTGCTGCTGACGGCAAAACGTTAAGAAGCTTTATGCAGTTTTTATCCGCGTCTTATTCTTGAATGAATCCATTATGTATTTCTTTCTTTCCCTCTATCTCCTATCAAACTGCTGCTGTGCAAAACAATGCTCCAAGAACTATATGTATATCAACCAAAATTATGCTGTAAAAATCCCTTTTTAGCTGGTAAAAAGCCTTGGGTATATTAAGCATAATGTGTAGTATATTTACTCCCCTCGTTGCCAACGCCTGCATTCGATAGAGATATAGACACTCTGATTTGTATTACGAATTTCTTAACATGTTGTGTGTAATGTGCATGAACTTTCTCCAAACAGGGAAGCACTATATAAGAGCAACAGTCATTTAGAGAAAAAAGAGAAATTGCTGGTTACTAGATGGAATGTAAGCAGGAATGAATGAAAGAAAAATTGTGCTCTGTCAGAAAAAATGTAGTTGGGTGAGAGAGGAAAGAGCATAAAGTTTGGAACGTGGTGCAACTTGTCGAGATACAAGTTTAACGAAGCCCAATCATACATGTGTGTGTAGCAAAGCAAGTGCGCAATATAAAAGAGAAAATGAGGGAGCTGGCTCAACTCCTTTTCTAGTACATTTGCACTAGAATGAAAACGACCAGACAAAAGAGAAAAGAGGATTTTCCTTCGTATTTTTCTTTCCTCAAAAGGGATGGGTGAAGCAGCAGAGATCAACATGGAAAATTGGGAATTATTTCGCAGAATAGAGTAAATTTCTTTTAATTTGGAGCAGTACTTTGTTTGAAAGTTCCATTCTATTACTGAATGGACATTTTTGTACAAAAGAGAAAGTTTCACATGTGACAAAATAGAATTGCTAGACCTGCCTCAAGGAGACGTATTATTATTTTCTTATCAATTCCTGCCACGTGGACAATATTCCATTACTTTCGGCATATTTTTTTCAAGACTTTTTTTGCAATAGATTCCTGCCATATGCCTATCAATCTGTTTTTGTGTTCTTTCCATTATTTTTCAACCATCCAATTATTTTGTTGGTTTATTTGTCCTACCTAGCTAGTGGCACGCAAATTTTGCTTTCTTTCTTAGAACCATAAAGTCCATACAATATAAATAGTGAGTACTGATTGTGTGTAAACTCATTCTATTTTTGCAACACGGTAAGCAACGGATTCATTTATTTATTTATTTACATTTTTGAAGGTAAATCCAAACAAAGAGAGTAAACAAGGATAATAAAGAAGGAAAAATTAAAACAAGCCAAGGAATGTGGTAACATTCCTAATCTATGTACATTGTCAGTGATCTCGCATTCCAATTTGTAGTGACAATATGTTTGGCTCTATGATGTGGTGTTCCGGTCATTAGCAGTATGAAATCGGGTACTTTCAACATGCACACTACATTTCACGGGGGAAACTCGTGTGTGCTTTCATTAGTGTTGACATGTGGAAATCCCTTGCTTGCTTCAGTGGCTATGCAGGCTATTAGGCATAATACGAAAACACTATTTATCCGACAACAAAATAACTGATAAAATGAGAACTGCAATAATGTGTGTAATTCAGACTATTGTCTTACTGTCCCGCTGTCTCCTCTCTTAGTCAGTGCTCATTTACTATTCACAATTTAATTGAGTTGTTGAACCATGCTATGATTACGGCAACATGTTAAAATTAATGTGGGAGTTTGGGGAAGTATGGAACACCCAAATAAACAGCAACAGTTTCAACATGAAATGTTTTGATGACTAAACATGAGGTTGGAGTATTTGCTCAAAAGTCCACGTAAATACACACACATACGTGGGCTTGATATGACATACCTCCAACCTCGTTTAAACAGTATTATTTGTTTCACCAGTAATCATCATATTGTGACAGTTGTTGTTTCATTGCCGTGTTGAAACTATGTTTGAAAATATGTATGCATTTATCTGTGAATGATGATGGTAAGTATTTAGTACTCTTGATGTCTTGTCACGCTTCTTTCACACAGAAAAAGCTGAATCTACTTCAGTCCTTTGCATTTTCTCTCTGGCATCCAGGCACTGTATTCGTGCACACTCATAAACGAAGGCTTTGCTGGGTATTCAATTCATTTATAATTAATTCCCAGATATACACGGCTACTACACGTTGTCATTATCATTACCAAACCCACCTCCACCAAATGCTGTTTACAGCCTTGTTGAACAACGCCATTAGTCTTTTACGGTTGTTTTCATATTCATAAGAACAGAAAATGACTCCATGCATGTTGACGGTGAGCACAACATTATATTTTACATAACATTATTTTGCTCGCCTGGACTGTATTTGCATGCAATTAAACCATACATACCAAAAAGTACTGAATTAGTGATGTGCAGAACTTAGTAAAACCGACGCGGTACATTATGTGTACTAAAATAGTACAATTATGCTAAATATAAACGTGGAGTAAGTACGTCGCGCGAGCGACAATGATTAAGAGTGTGAACCAACATAAGGGGAAATAATTAGATGTTTGGACATTTAACCCTCATGCAATCTCAAAATTTATCTACATTTTCATAAGCCCAATTTAGCCTTTCTCTAAACTAGTCCCCAATTTGACACGTATAATCCAAATAGGATGTAGTACAGCACAAACATTTTCTATTACAATTTTATAAATTCTAAGAAACTTGACCAAAGAACATAATATGTGCAAAAGGCAAATCATGGACGGACAGACAATCCATTTTCAATCGCTGTTCGATGATGGAAGCACATCCTACTATCTTGCAGAATAAGTACCATATGCACACATCTGGAAAAAATTCACTCAATCAGTTCAGGTATGTTTCCTCAAATTTCTTCAAATGGTTTTGTTTTGTAAAGTATGTATATAGATACTGGTTGCAACTGTAACATTACTTAATAAAACTGTACTGTTTTGCCTAGCTTTCACTTTTCTCTTTAGTGATGTTTTGACTAGGTGAAGAAATAGATCTTGGTACTGACATACCAGAATATTAATGTGACCTATGACGTGAAATAATACAACAAATAGTTCAATTCATGCGTTAGAAAACATTCTATATTAAGATTCAAGATTCTGCTATTGCATTTTTATAAAGGAATTTTCAAACTAACGTATGAATACTTTCATTCTGTACGGTAGAGCATAAATAATAATATGCAAACGTGCTGCTTCTAAAATGTTAAGCGAACACGAGGATGTGATTTGATTGGTGGTCGGTGGCATGACATGATGTTTCGGATTTGGTTTGGTTTAAACTGAAGTTCAGTTGCTGAACTATTTATTTACCCCATTTTTGTTAGGTACCTACATACAAGTAGTAATTACCCATATCACTGCACTGGTTGAGGAAGGACATGTTGACTAAAGTCTAAGAAAAATAAAGTTTGTTTCTCAACTGCTTCACGGCAAAAAAAGATGACTTACATTGAATAAGTAAAGACACATGTAACTGATATCTCTGTAGAAACATAACATTGGTACTGTTAAAAATTACCTAGAGTCAATGTATGACGACCGTTAACCGTTATCAATGTAATCTCTTGCAAGTTACCTAAGTCTATGTAATATGAACTGTCAGTAAGAAAGATTAGTATTCTCGCCCAAATCATCAACTCAATCAACAACGAATGGAATTAGAAATAATTTACTATCATTTTTAAGTAACGATTTTATTTAATAATTTCATATTATTGACAAAAAGTTCATTGGCGATACTAACATTTTAGGAGTATAAATACATAAATGTAATGGCATAAAGACAATTTAACATTTCGATCCATTAGTTGTCAACGAGAGCATTAATACGCTTTCGCTGCAACCGACGAGAATTTCGAACGTTTCGCTTCCTCTTTGCTTCCGGATTAAGCTTTACCTTGGCGTTACGGCGTCTGCACTCCTTCTGTTTCTTCTCCGGATTTGCCAAATACAGTAGCCTCTTCTTCTCTTTTCCAACCGACTTTGGTAAGGGACAATCACGTTTAACATGTAATGTTGACTCACAGTTGAAGCAAAACAACGGCGGCCGGTAAGGAAACGGTATACAGAGATCTCTGTATACCGATTCAAATACAGGCGTAGGGTCCTCTCCTTTCAACGCAGCTCCGATGGCGTCTGCGTAAGCTAAGAAACGAGGGTGTATTGTCGGACTCGCAGCGATTCCAAGCTTTTCTTCCTTTTTCAAAATAAGCCTTTCTAGAGCAGAAACACTGCAAAGAAATTCTGGGTTCACATCTTCCTTTTTAGCTGCAATATCTCTGGCAAGTTTCAAGAACCGAAGAACTTTTGAGTCTGCTGGTTTCAAAGGCAGTAAATCCGGATAACTATATCGGGAGAGTGATAGAGTTTTGCACTCTACAACAACTTTATTTATTTGGAATTCGTCCATCTTCTGAAGCAGTTTGAAGAAGATGGAAGGTAAATAAAAAACATCCAAAAAAGCGTATTTCTGTTGATCATCATGCAATGGACGATTTCGGAAATCCGTGTTTCGAACTGCTTTTTCCAGGCCTGCATTGGGGACTTCTAAATGGACCAAATCCTTGTAGCTTATATTATTAGATGAATGGAGTACGCGGTACATAATCTGAGTATCCAAAAGGCCAACCACATAAATGGAAAAATCCTTCTCCAGCCACTTAATATCATTGTGGCAAGCATGAAAAACCTTTATTATTCCAGGATTCGCAAAAACTTCTCTCATCAGTTTCATCTCAGTGTGAAGTTTTAGAGTGTCTACAAAATAAACATTCTTCCCGTCAGATAACTGCATTAGAGCTGTAATCCCTCTGTAACTCCTCCAAGAATGATATTCCAAGTCCACAAATAAAAAGGACAATTTCTGCAACGTCGCTATAAGTTGAACCAACTGGTGCTTCTCATTGACCCACTGGACTGGATAGCTGTTAGGAATCTTCACAGCATCATTGAAACTCCTGTGGTTCATTAAAAAGTCAGGTGCCAACGTAAACCGCATGATCTCCTCCTGATACGGATTACAATTAACTAAAATAAACAGAATCATAGAAAAAAATTAATCGCAAAAGAAAAATTAATTCCCGCATTACTGGATCCAGTGATGCAGGATTTGGTGTGGTTTTGAAATATTATAAATTTACCTTTGCATTGGAAGGACGGCGGCTTAAAAGGCAGATCCTTCAAGTCAGGTTCAAAGGATTTTTCCAAATTTGATTTCCAGATCACTTTTCGAAGATGCGGATACAGTTCTGTGATTTGTTTGACCGACACACAACCAAAAATTACCTCATTACGCCTGACCTCGGCTAACCAATTTACCTGGTTGCCTCCACTAAAAGAACATAAATTATTAATTATGTAACCTCTGATACTAACAATATGCGAAGCTAATTCATCAGACACCTGTGCATCTGTGCATTTTGTGAATAGTTAAGTCTGGCAACATTACCTCTTTTTCTTGGGTTTTCCCATCTTCCTTCAACCCCAAGAACTTGGATTTGAAGGATAACTAATAACTGGATTCAAACAGATAAGGCCAGACACCTCCCTCCACAACTGAGATAGCTGGCACAACTTTCCAACAATGCAACAAGTAACGGCGATGGAATACTGTTTAACTGTGAATATGTCAATCAGATAAAACAACATAATCTAAAAAGTAATAAATCAATCACGGACCACCGATGGAGCAAAGCAAAAACATTGCATTCTTGACAGCATGAGCTGCTGCGCTTTGCGAGGATCTCGAGGCGAGTTCTGGTATAAAATGTAAACAAAAAAACAGTTTGCATAGAAAGGATGATTTAGATGAAACAGATGACTAGTAAACAAACAT
>JAHZMV010001391.1:0-15534 GCA_027743765.1 Coecobrya sp. COE2 | reverse complement strand
ATTCAACTGTTATCTGTAGTCGCTCACGGGCGCCTATTTGTAGAATACACATTCAGCTACGTATTTTCCATCATGGTTAACATGACTAGTTCTATAATGTGGTCATTAGTCAATGTGTAGTAGGAGTAGGACACTGTGATGATTGACTAAAATGTAAACATATTTACCAGTATGATTTTGCATGGCTTCATTTAGTAGTAATTATACCCACTGGGCAGGGAACACACAACACAAACGACTCTTTCTCTTGACCCTTTCGTGTAAATTTTTTTGTCCAGGATATGAATGACCTTTTAGTTAGTTAGTAAACATTCGTGTTATTGTCAGACAGATACTTCCTGTTACCCGATGGGATCACACGATGCGGACTTCGAAACAGATATTTTGATTTGTAGCCGTAGTATAACGATTATTAACGGCTAGTTGTAATCGTTTACATTACAAAGGAACAAAAGATCCAAGGTTGATGTTTCTTAAAAATGACTGAATCAACGAATATAGGGAATTTGCAATTGCAATCCCTTAGTTTGCAAGCTAGAAATGAAATAGGGGAGACTGGAATCGATATCAATGTCAAACTGGTCAAGCTAAAAGAAATATTGGCAGGTATGGATTTTGTTGAAATATTTTGACTGATCAACATACATGAAATACATTATTACAATTCCAAACGTGCTCATTTAATGATATAAAAACGTGTTAATTTAATTGCTCACTTAGAACTTTATCCGCGACTCACACTACCGCAAAATTTCGATGAGTTTTTATTACGATGTTTACGTGCAAGAAAATTTGATGTCACCCGAAGTGCAAAACTTGTTTCACAGTATTTTAAACTTTTGGAAGAACTTTCAGATATGCACTCATGTCTTATGCCAAGCTTACACAATGACCTATACAAAGCGAAGGCCATTGTAGTCTTAAAGCATAGGGATTCCAAAGGTAGAGCTGTGATTTTAACAAGGCAAGGTAAGGCTATAGATATTAACTCTCACCTTCTTATAAAAAGATTAATCAGTCGTGTGGAGTAACGACACAAGGGCATTAATAGAAATAAAATATTTCATGTGCTCACTAGATAATTTCAGCTTAATTGAATTTTAAAACTTATTTTTCAGAACTTGTGCCCCCTGCAATTTACAGCTTTGATGAGGCTTTAGCAGCAACTGTGCTTATAATGGACGAGGCAGTAAGGTGCAGTGTGGATACTCAAAGATTAGGGCTTGTGTTTGTGTGTGACTGGAAGGGTTACAGTTTGGCACATTTTCGTCAAACTAGCCCTTTCCGTTTACGCACTGCAGCAAAGCTTTTTCAGGTAACTAGACTGTGCCCGAGTCCCAAAGCTAAAGAGCTGCTGGCAAAAATTATTTTATTTTATGGTGATTTATTTTATTTTAGGACGCATTTCCGGCTAGATTCAAAGAGTTTCATTTTATACGTAATCCATTTCTAGTCAGTTGTATGTTTGCGATCGTGAAACCATTTCTTCGAGATAAAATTAAAAATCGGGTATAATTGAATATATATATCCTTTATATCAAAGTATTTAGTTTTTAAATCAAAATCGTTGTAATACAATTTTTTGGCAATGCATTTAAAACAGGTTCACTTTCATGGTCATGACTTCTCATCTTTTCACAAGCATATTGGTGCGGATATACTTCCAGAGTTTCTTAGAGGAACGCTTCCAAATGAAGATTATACCGATACTGATCTAACGACACGATTAATTGAACGAGACGCATATTATCAAGGTAAAAATCCATTGCATTAATTTAATGAGTTGGTCAATGTATATTGAAGTCAATTAAACGGTTATGTTCCTTTCAGACGTATTAGCACACGGTTTTAAGAAACCTTAACATTTTCATTTGTATGGACATTTACCTCACTATATAACCATCTATGGATTTAACATCATAGTATTTTAACGGGTATGGTCATTATAAAATTATAAATGATTTGTGTTCAGTTTATTCAATTTTGAATAATAATTAAGCCATTTTTGAAAGACCATCTATCGTACATTCCTATGAAAGTATTAGAATTAGGAAACGCGTACATAATTTACCTAGTTTAAATCAGGAATAATTCGGTATCAATCAATCACAGTAACAAATTACCAAGATTATGCCACTACAACCTTTATAGACTGAAAATATGTGACATCCGGTGAAATGTTAAACTTGACAATAAAAATATATATGTATTTGTCGTTCTTGTAAAATTCTGGTTTACGTGTAACGGTTTTATTTTTATGCTTTTTAATGTTTTCGTTATTTTATTATTATTATTACATGCATAAGAATAAACGAAAATCTTGCTGGCGAATAAATAAATAAACAATCTTTTAATTATATATTTGAAATAGAGTATAGTCAGGATAATTATATAGGAAAAATTAATTATTGTCCTTAACTGGTACTTCTGTACATTCGAGATGAGACAGGTTTTTCATTTGAGTTTCCAGTTTTCATGTCTTGATTATAAGAACAACACAAAATAATTATTTATTACCGTTTATGAACACATCCTCGTAATTTATGCTTTAAAGAATGAAAATTTTTTTATACCAAAATGTTGTGACATTCCACTCTCATTATTCCTCGTCGGCCAGAGATGGGTACAAACAATGGAATTCCCACCAACGACTATATGTACGAAAAAATCAGGTTACAAAAATTATATCCAGGTCCCAGAATATATGCTAAAGATACTTATATATCTTCCAATTGGAAAGCCGTCCCTCGTTTGGTGACTTACGAAAATCAGTATTATTTGCTGCCGGTCCAATGTAACCTCCACTTTGAAGATTAGGATATAAATTAACATGTGAATTGTTAGTGGGAACTCCGTTAGTGGTAAATTGTGACATTCTCCTCCTTCTTAAATTGCAACACTTGTAAACAAAAATAGCAATCATTATCGCAAATATTACGCACACGACGGTTCCGAAAATTATGTATGCCACTATCGTATAAATCTCTTCCCGAGACGGTCCAGTTCTGACTGTGATTCCATCAGTTTTGACTTTCACCTCAAAGCTTGGCAGCCTAACATTCAAAAATAATAATACAATAATGAAAACTAGTTTTGAATTAGTCTGTGAATGAAATGTATTTATCTGGATTTTTTTAAAAAATCATACTTATCCAGCCAGTGTCTATCGTCTTCAAAAAGTGGAGAGCCATATCCAGATCCTAATACTTGGAGAAACACTGTACACGCCAATATTATCCAATGAAGATGCATTATCGTTCTTGTAAACTGTTGTATTGATGTTTAATAATGGTTTACAATGATTTACTCGCACAATGCCCCGACCAACAGAAATAAGCCAATTTTGATGTTAACCAATCTTAGTTTCATTAAAAAATAGTTACACGGTTATTACAATAATATATCACAGGTAAAATAACTAGAAAATATACACCTACATTACGGCCATGAAATAAAGTAGCTATAAAATTGACATGTCCACAGTTTTGTCCTTTCAAGACTATCAAATTGCATGCAAGAGCAAAAGCTTATTATATGTAAATGTTTACTGTTTGAACACTTGCAACAGTAGGATGAGTCATTATCACTTTTCAGAAAGATCTGTCAACCAACATGATTCACCAATTCATATATGCAATGAATATTTATGGAATAGGCAAGAAAAGTGCCAACGAAGTAGTTATCGGAATAAATAATGTATACTCAAACATTCGGTCATATCTGCTATGCTACGCATGCAGCCAAGATTCACAAACAAGCGTCTTATTTTCTGATGAATTTTTAAGTTTCATCGCACTCAGCAAATATCAATGTATGATTCACACAAATGTCCGGAAATGATCCATAATATATATTTTTGTTTATTTATTTGCATCTATGGATTGAAATGTTGATTTTCAAAATCCGTTATCAACGGAGGCACCACTTTCGGAAAATCGCCACCATTATTTGGCAACGGTGATATTAGTCTGTCCCTTTTCGCCTTTTCTCGAATATTTTCGAGCCAGATGTCGAGTCCTCTTGGCTTGTTCAAATCTTGAGCAGTTTTCTTCCTATCATGTCCAAAGTCAACTCGCTTGAACTTGGTGGTATATTTATTCTTTCCCGTATCATTATCCTTTTCCTTGTTGTGCTTATCCTTCTTCCATTTGGACATCAATATTTCATGATACAGCAAATTAGTTTCTTGGTCAATTGGCACCTTGTATTTGCGCTGCTGAAGGTTTAAAATGTCATTGAGTTCATCGCTCCTTCTAACGTAATTTCCATCTTCCAATACATTCCCATCATCATCCGTTTTAGTGCTAATGTCCTGTTTCTTTACTTTTGACAGTAATCTCTTTGCCCACTCCTGCGTTGGAAGATCCTCAATTTTTCCTTCTTGGGTATTAGCAGCAGCAGTAGTATTTGTTCCTGTTATCGTATGAGCAGGACCCGCACTACCACCGGAAATAGGAGCACTTGTCAATTTCATGTTTGTTAGATTGCTCTTTTTCATTTTATTTAGAGTGCTTTGCATCTTGTAACTCTTCTCTGACTTTTTTGCTTGCTGCTTTGATGCAACATGTTTCATTGATGGTAGCTTATTGTATCGGTTAAATCTGCCCGTTTCTAATAAAATGTTCAAGTTAAGAAAACCGTCACTTGGCTCTCTGCTGTTGACACCTCCTCCTAAATTTTTACTTTTCTCTGCCAAATTCATTACTTCCATTTCGGAGAGTCGCTCATACAAAACTTTTACATCCGGATTAAAAAATTTAGATGCGGTCAGTTCATCATCAGTATCGGTTAATGACTCAAGTGATAGCTTTCTTCTTGCATTGCTTCCACTAGCAGTTTTGAAATCTTGGGCCAGCTTTCTGTTTTGCTGATTATCGTCCAACATCATTTCTGGTTTGAACATTTCATTTCCAGCAAGCAATTTTGCCAAGTATGGGTCTTTCTTGAGAACTTTCAATTTTTGCTTGGCAGTTAATTCTGGATCCGCAGCGAAATCATCCCCGGGATTTGCAATAGCTGTAACTAGTTGTTTAGAAGGTGTATAAAAGTTTGGAATAGGGTCCCTAGCTTTTACTTGGGATGTCCTCATCGTAGACGCAGCCAATCGTTTACTAACACTCAACTTTGGGGTCATATGAGACGGTATTTCGACACTGACGTGCCAAGAACCATTTCGACCGGAAGGAAGTGATGGCAGAATTGGTTTCTCGTTAAAAGAAAGTGAGGGAGCAAATTTATTGTTAAAAATGGCATTCCGGTGTATTCGGTTACTTTCACCTTGGACGATGGATACCTGTTTCGGTTACATATTAATATGATTAGAAAGTTTTAGGTTTTACTACTAATTAAATCTCTCCGGACTCTGGTAAAGCTTACTGCTTACCTCTAGCTTCTGGCGTTGAGATGCAAGTTTATGGAGTAGTTCATCATTTTGCAAAAATCTCTGTTTTAACTTCCACTGCCACCAGTCCCGATCGTTTTCTTGCTTCATTTCCCATTTCTCTCCGTCCTCGCTTCCTTCTTCAGATGGTTTTTGACCTGCTTCCTGCTGTGTTCCTGATTTTACTGCAAATTTGACACTCCTAGACGCTTTGAATCTCCAAGAATCAGGCTCCAAAACCGGGGTAGAAGCTTGCTCTGCTGAAATCCCATTCATGGTAGAAAAACCAGGAATTAAATTTTTTCTCGATCTTATGGATGGGTAGGTTCTGGAAATAGCTTCTTCATGTGCTTTCTTTCGTCTCATTTTATTTTCAAAATGTTTGACGTAGTTCCTGGCGGAGAGTTTTGAGTTACGAAAGTGCTTGCCAATAGCATGGTACTGTGTGGTTTCTGCTTCAACGTCATCTGAGTCGTTATCATCAGTGGTGACAGGATTAATGGCATCTTCTGGATTTCTGGAACGAGTTTGTTTGTCTCTACTGTCAAGCAACTTAACTGCTTCAGCTATTAGCTGCGACTTTTCCTCAAGATCGTTAATTTCTGACTCCTTTGCTGAACGCTTTCTGTTTGAAGGCGGTGCACTGGTGGATTTCTGTGTCCATTCCTCAACACGCTGCAGGTGCTCATGCGCTGTGTCGGATGGTGCTATATGCACTGGTTCTTCAAACAAGGTTTCGTTTTTTCGCAAGAAAGACTTAATCATTGTTGGGCAGTAGGAATTATTTGTGCGAAAACGTTAATTTGGATTATAGTAAGTTCATGTATTTATGCAATGACTGTGAATTATGATAAGCTAAAAGAGAGATAGGTTCTGTCGTTATTGAGTGCGGAGGACATGGAATGGAGATAAGATGACCTCCGTATATGGTGTATGATGTTCAAAGTTCCTCTTATTGTTTCGATCAACCTTTCCATGGAAGCCTAAAATCCCGTCTATATCCCAAGAATGGTGCTTCTATCAGGCTTCTACAGACGTCTCTCGATGCCCCAACTCATTCCATCCAACTTATTTAAATGAATACATCACAATAACGTGTATTTGTCTAGAATGACTAAAATGCTTTAAAATTCAATTCACTGATTGCAATATTGTCATAACCGATGTTAATGTGACAAAGCTTAATTAAGCTAAATCTAAATGCGTAGTTATGCTATGATATGATAGATATTTATTACGTATCTGATTTTTAGTGTAAACATATACACGAGGCGTATTTTATGAGGCGGTGTAGACGAATGTAATGGATAACTACCAATTCTGTTACTTCCTTTATCGTAAGTATTGTTAAATGAACGCTGCTTACCTAAAGTCAACGGTAGCGATATCTATATTATAGGATCACATAAACAACATAAGTCCAATATCCCTCAAAATGTTACATTGTAAAAGGAACGAGATGCTTATTCTTTGTATCATCCTCTACTTACGCGATATGTGTTTCAAGTGCCACACACTATCATCCCTTGTTTGTTGGTATACAAGTGAAAGATGTACACAAGTATCCTATTTCCCCGACATAATAGCTTCCTTCCGCAGAACAAGAGTAGTGTGTATGCTCACTTATCATTTTCTGTCATTCATAGTTCATTCTTTACCGAGTCACTCAGTGTTTTCGCTTACCTCTAAACCACTTCCTTCATCATGACCGAGGTGGACACTTCTGTAAGTGGTGACACGAACCCAATTTTAAAGCGAAATCCTTGTAATCCCCGAGATTTCTTTGCAAAACTTTACGAAACTAGTACAAAGGTGACCTTTGACGATATTAAGTCAACTCCAACAAATTTTCTTGGGAGGTGTGAGCAATCAGTTCAAGTGAAACGAAAGGAATTGTCACTAGATCATTGCGATGATGAAGAAGAATGTGAAATTCATTCTGTTGACGAGGAAGTTTACTCAAATACTTCAGATCTTGGCAGGTGTGAGCAATCAGTTCAAGTGAAACGAAAGGAATTGTCACTAGATCATTGCGATGATGAAGAAGAATGTGAAATTCATTCTGTTGACGAGGAAGTTTACTCAAATGCTTCAGAAAGGTCAGCTATTGACGAAGTGTCATCAAGCAACGGTGGTCCAATTGAAGATGTTTGGTGTGGAAGATCAGATTTAGGCAATGCTGTTGGGGTATTGCGAGACAGACCAAAATCAAAAAGTTTAATGATTTCATCCAATCCTGTTTTGGCAAATCAATTATGGTCTGTGGCACCTCCACCGGGAACTGCCGCAGCAACGCTGACTGGGATACAGTGGATGCTTATTTCAACAAATTTCCGGATCGACCGGAGAAGTCAGTGTTCCACCGGCATTAAGCAGTTATTGTAAGTATACCCACAATTAAAGTATTTAGTTAAATTGTAGTTTCAACTTGTTTAGTTGGAGATAGCATATTATTTTGAGCATTCAAAGCAACATGCCACGATTTCAGACTTCATTAAAGGCAAATTTTTAAATGGCTTTGTTTAAGACTTTTCTGCTAATTCGTCCGTCATCACTCTATTTGGCAACACGGATTTAGGTTAACATTTGACATTTAGATTTATTCTGTCATCATTTCATCAGGGTTTATACATGGGACTGAGTGCTATGATAAATATTGGCTATTGAATATCTATTTGTATCTAATTGCTTATTTAGTTCTATCTGGTCATTATAATTAATAAATCATCTTATGGGAAATATTGCATCACAATTCCAACCAGCGTTTACTTTCATAACATAATTAAGCATCCGTGTTTGTAAGTTTGTAGTATCTAGTTGAATGTCGCTATTGTACTAGCTGAGAATTAAGATATTTCACACATATAACCTACATAACATCTATGATTCATTACTTTATCACCAAATCACGAAAGGAATAGGACCCTCCCCTTCGTGTGCCATGTTATTGCGCTAAAACCCTGAGAAAAGCACAAATGGCTCTCATTTTTCCAATAACATTTCAATTTCTTCTACATTATCGCGTGTTGCTTCTTGTAATCACTATTATTATGAGCATTTTAAAGATGGATGTGTATTATGTATTATTTCGTGTTGTTTTCCGTTCCCAAATTTGAGCAACCGATTTCGGGGAACGCAGAATTATTGAAATTGTTTCTAGTACAAGTTTCATAGATATAGGTAACTGCATGATAAACGATGAAGATGAAACTACAAAACCAGAATAATGTACCTTAGGTGAAAACTAGATAATATTATGTTCATTTCACAGTTTTGTGACACGAAACGGTGTAGTCAGTTTTCTGCGGGAAAGCACTGAGTTGGGTGGGTAAGAAAACATTTGCCATGCCACGCACGTAATATCACGAGTGCAGCAACTAGTAGCAATTTCATATTTTCACCACTAATCCAAATCGTATCATCACCCAAATGGGATAACTATTGAGCATTCAATTTTTCACTTAACTTAGCATTAGTTTGGTTTACGCCTTATTTTCAGAGAAAGCATGTCCATTTAAATTATTTTAGGTAAGTGATTTAGAATATACATATACATATCTAGAAACAGGTGAAAGTACCCATCAATATAAATACACAATACGTACTACACACTCATGTACAAAACAGGTAATTTAATATATAATTTAAAGGAAAAAATCCTTTTATGAAGAATTACACCCCGCCACTTTACACGAATGACGGGTTTTAAACATTTCTGAATTTTTGTTTGCATTGCAAAGGCTTTTTTGTTGTGGGATTTTCGACTCAAAATATTATTATGGGAAATTTGGATGGGTGCACGAAACCTTTTCAAAATATCAATTTTCACCACACAGGTAGGCTGGTATGAAGCAATCTTTCTTCAATAAACACGGAAGTCGTGCGTGACCAAACGTTGACGCGTTCCATAAATGCTTTTATAAGCTATACATTGCATCATGTAGAAAAATATTGATATGATAACCAAAACTAAAACAGCATTCTGAAATTTTTAGAGAAAAGTTCTGGAGAAATTGGGCTCAGATTTTCTCGCAAGCTTTGTAAATGACTCTTCATCCCTGTATACCATTATTAGTTTTCCGCGTCTGAAATACGTTAGTTTTATGAGTGCATACATAACAATTTTGGAATCAATCATAATACACATTATTTCGTTCTGATGACTCATTCTATACTAATACCAATAAATATAATATATGACCATACAGAAGTCCCTTTTCCTTACACCCTACCGCAGTAGTTTTTGACTATAGTCTGCTGATGGATCATCATATCATTGTAATCAAGCATGTGTACCCAGGTAAAATTTGTTTACCTACATCCCTTTATGATAATAATATCCAAGCACTCTTTGAATGAGTCTTTTACTCATGTTTTCTCCCCTTTTACCATAAATATATTTACAGGCCAGATGAATTGGATCTTACAACCGGAAGTTACAAAGTATTCTTGTTTCTAATTAATTGAACACCCATATTTGATGATTTTGATCCTAAAGAGTAGTTCTAAAGAACCCATATTATTTGTATACCTTTGCTGGATTCATTTATTATGCGTGGGCAGATGACACACATTATACGATGGTCTAAATCGATTAAATTAATGGTATGATGAGAACTATTAAACTGTCAACCTTACCTAAACTTTGTTACAAACATCTCCAGTCAATATTTTTTTCTTTCCGTGTGATCTAAAAATACAGCCATTATCCTTCATTGTTCCAAACATATATTTTATCCTATTTGATGAGCAAAGTTCACCCTCCGCACAAAAGCATATAAATGTATAGACCGATATAAACATGGTTAATTTGAGGTGAGTAATATTTCGAATTATTGTTGTACAACAAATTTACAACGATGATGATAATGATAATCACAATATGATGATGGTCTGTTGTTATCATTAGTTCTCTAATTGGCCCACCGTCTGCTTATTTTCTCATACGTACATACTACATATTGCCACACAGTGTTTAAGGATTACCGTTTCATATAAGTACACTTCATTGTTGGATTATTTATGGTCACAAGTAATTACACGTAACTTTCACGATGTGCGGACTGCGGTCTCTCTGGCTTCATGTACTACCAGTGTAAATACTTGTTACATGTGAAAAGTGGAATAGAAATGCTATGTGTGCATCTGGGTTGATTGTAGGTACTCAAGCTGATGCACCCTCTGGAGTTACCCTTCTTCCTTTTTGGCTCTATTAATCATTAATAACGTATCATAGAACAAAAAAATATTCGTACGGTTTAAGACCATTTTATTTACGCATAGCTCACAAAACCGTGTTTTATGAAAAAATCATTATTAGGGGTGCCAGTAGGTAATTTGTAGTTTTGTAACAATATTGGTCCACTGGGATGGGTAGAACAAGGAACAGAAATGAGATCAATGATTCGTAAATGAATGAAGAGAGAAAATGACTAAGCTAGATACATACATAAACACATTTACACATTCAACATTGGTTCTCTGGGTGTTGTTTGTCTAGTCGAGTAGAAAGCAAGGATGTTATGTATTCCTTTCTTTCTCTACATTTTTCGGTTTAAATACATCCCTAATAGGTGTCTTGTTTTTATATCATCCACATCCATTGAATAGAGAATTAGTAAACGCACTGTGGGTGGGTAGGTATAGAACAGAAATAGGAAGTTAGGTTGAAAAAAGATTATCGAATGTTTACATCAATATGAACAAAATGTTAATAGGTAGACATAATATGTAATTTTAATATTGTAATGGGATGGATGACAATTTTACTAATAAAAGTTTACAGGTAAATACATAGTAGGATTTATTGGGTTGGAGGAATTTACAATTTTAACTTAAATAGCAGCAATAAAAATTCGATACTATATATTTTATCCATACAGAAGGTAAATATAGAAAATGTAATCCTCTACCGCACCGCGGCGTAATGGCATATGGCACGCGACCGGATTTTGAGCTTTGTGGAAGGAAAGAAACCTTGTGAAGCTATTCCAATCTCTGATCATATCATGTTCTCTCAGAGTGAAATATTATGCAACTGCCCTTTTCAGCAGGGTATACAAACAGTTTATAACAAAGACCTTTTTATATTGTTTGTCTGAGTAACCGTAAACCTACTTGGTAGCTAATTGCATTGTGACCATTTGATTCATAAAGAAATTCATGAAGATGGCTCTGAAAGGTGTATTGCACTTCACATTAACTTGTGCACATACAGAAAAAATTTTGTAAAACATTTAATCTTAACTTTATGCAATAGTGGCCAGGAGAAGAAGAAGAGATGGAAGAACTAGAAGACAAAGGACGACATTCAGTAACCAACAGACTTTGGCATTAGAACTGGAATATCAAAGAGCTGAGTACATATCAAGAACGCGGCGGTGTGAGTTAGCGCAGCGATTGTCTTTAACGGAAACCCAGGTAAAACTTAATTAATTGGTTCATCCATCGTGTATAATTCTGGATAATATGTAATAATTTCATTTTCACCGACAACTATAACTGCTATTGTGCATTTAGATAACCATGTGGACCAGCAAGTAAGGTAATAAATTTCATACTTCCTGTAAAAATGCACGATATAGGTAATACGTATTTGGTTGATATAGCCTTACACCTTACCTGATGTAAAAGCCAACTAGTAGGGGTTTTAAATGCATAGTACAATTTGTGCCCTTTAAATGGATTTATCTATGCATGCATCCGGCTGTCATCACCTATTTATTCTTTCGCTCATTTCCCAACGAATAATTTGATGAATGGTCATCATCTCAATGTTGACTGTTAATTGAATTTCAATTTTCGAACGATGATATTCGGATGATATCAGCATTTTTCTTTCTTTCAATGCTTTCGATAACCTCTCACATGGTAGTTTTCAACAATCATTAATATGTTGTTTGTAGATGTTTGGCATCAACTATTGCTCTACATGGAGCATCAGTGGGGATCAACAACAATGGACCATATAACAACAATAGCTCTCTGTCAGCATCAACTCACACATCCAGAGTTCAACAAGATAATTCCTTTCTTGCACACACCACCGCAACGATTGGAAGTACGTCTCACAATCCCCTGATGATTCCATACCTGGCTGGATGCATTCCTACTCCCTTGCAACAGTTGGCTTTAGGCTTTTCCTATGCTCATGTTGGACAAAATAACAACGCCAGTTCAAATACTAAAGGGGCTACTACATCCAAAATATTTTCCATTTCAAATAATATTGAATCGCCTACCAGTTTAATTAGTGGAAATGCCAGACAAAAAGATGAACTTTCAACATCACCTAACTCGATGGATATCATGAGAGTCTCGAAAGAGGAAACTGTTACATGGAATCCACCTCCTGTTTTTCGATCTTCTGCCGATTTTACAGCGAGTCCAATGCCCAGTATTTCGGTAAATGCGGCAGCTATGGCACTAGCTTCTCTGACCCACTTGAAAAAGTAACATCATTTGAACGTATTCAACGCGATTTCATGTATGATATATGAAATTTGTATAAAAATTATCATAAACTACTTATTAATTAATGTTTTTTCTTTTCATGTATGTGTTTATTATGCAACATGTACGTTTGCAATATTGTAACTAAACATTAGAACCAGTGTTCCGTAAAATTGATTAAAATTAAATACGAACAACGATTTCGTCTTTGTTAGGAATATACAAATACATTTGAAACAAAGTTTTCTAAATCCATCACAGCTTCCACAACTGTTCCAACTCCATACGATCTACGTATATCGGCAGCAAATGAAATGCGCAATTTTTTCTGGCCATTTGGTACCTCAACTTCGTTTGAAACGCCCCAAAACAATCCAAATTTTTTAATTTTCAGAATTTCCGTCTTAAGTTTTCCTAATTCGATACTAGCATCGCGGGGATCAATTTCCAAAACCAGACTTGTAACAATAAATGGCGCGGATCCCTCTTCTGGGTTGGATTTGCAAATGGCAATCTTAGCAAGTCGCTTGTGTGCCTCGTCATCAACTTTACTTAGGTCAACCTCATCTTCGTGGAAAACATTACTGTGAAAATATGAAAGTCTTCGATAGGTTCAACTTCGTTTGAAACGCCCCAAAACAATCCAAATTTTTTAATTTTCAGAATTTCCGTCTTAAGTTTTCCTAATTCGATAGTCGAATCGCGGGGATCAATTTCCAAAACAAGACTTGTAACAATAAATGGCGCGGATCCCTCTTCTGGGTTGGATTTGCAAATGGCAATCTTAGCAAGTCGCTTGTGCGCCTCGTCATCAACTTTACTTAGGTCAACCTCATCTTCGTGGAAAACATTACTGTGAAAATATGAAAGTCTTCGATAGGTTATATGTAAATGGAAGTATTAATTTAATTTGCCTGCTTATTTGGTTTACCGTTTCACGGTGCTGAAAAGGACTGGCTTCACAAACTCTCTAAAGAAATAATAGCCAAAGTGGTTTTACGATTCAGTTAAGCCCTTTAAAATACTTTAAATGTTGAAGTTTGACTTGTGTACCTATCTGTCACATTAGCTTCCAAATATTTCATTACGTCTTTCACTTCCTTTTCATTTAAAATGTCCTGAGGAATAACTTCCTCTTTAAACTCCTTCAGCGACATCAATGGAAACCTTATGAGGGGAACAGCGTCTTTAGTGACCATCCTTAAGTGCTTTGGCGTTGGTCGCAAGGTATGCCGTGTGCATTCCATTTTGCCCCATCTTTAATATAACCATAATAATATACGCAAATATATCATAAAAATAGCAACAAAAGTTACTTATAAAAATTAAATACTTGGACTCATATCAATAACTCTGACTCACTCAACCAATGCATTGAATAAAATGGCTTCACGCGTATCCAATTCATCCTTATTTAGAAGAAAGCACATACTATCGTACGATAAGTTTTGGTAATCTGTTCCAGAAAACACTTGAGCAGCATTGCTGAAATGAAATTAGGTATAGCATATTAGGTACTTAATTTCTGGGAGATGGTAAATCACAATTTCAAAGTACCATAATTTCCAGCATAAATAGAAAAGCTATTGTGTATTACTTGTGTGTGCTACATAATAATATTCCATACGTTTGAATAAACTGAATAACTTGCTGTTCCAGCTCAATTTCTTTCAACTCCCTTGCAATCTGGAAAATAGAGGCGGCATTGTCTTCCTTGATACCTTCCCTGAGCAAGGCAACACATTTGGTCGTTAGTGCAGAAACCCTATACTTTTTTGCCAGGGGGAGAATCTCAAGAGCTTCACTTGCAGTTGCGTCTAACTGATCTATGTACAGAAACTGTTGAGTCAGAATTAATAGCATTTCGTTAGATGAGGCGTGCATAAGAGGATATTATAATGATGATGATATTATTATCACAAATGAGTGATCAAATTGTTCCGTATTATGTTATATATTGCAATAACAATATAAATACAACTTGTGATTGTTGTGAACAGTTTTGGTCGGATGAATTCAAGGATGTCAATGTGTATAATATGTGTATAAAACACGGTTAAACAACGCATTATTGTATGTAAAAGTGGTAATTTTTGTAATCATTTTACTCTCACCTGGATGAACTTTTTAAAGCCGATTGTTGATGCATCTCTCATAACGATCTCTCTAACCGGGCCATTCACGGGAAGTTTTTCGAGGAGTTTCTCAAACACGGAGGATCTCACTTTGAGAACGAAAGAGTGGGAATACACAGGTGTCTGCGAATTACCCACAAGAAAGCGTATATCGGAAAAAAGATTGTTTTGGAATATGTAATGAAATTGTTCCCTGCCAGTGGGAAGGGAATCACGCCAATTCGCCTCTGACATTTTTACTTTTTTAGTTTCTATCACTAAAAGTTCTTCCGCAACTTGGTAAATTGAACGGAAATGTTTGAAAAGAATTTGGAAATGCAGCTAAAGTAGGTTAAATGAAAACCAATTAAATCGAAATATTTATGTAGGTATAGTGTGTATAATGTATAAATGAAAATGAAATGCCTTATGGCGATGAAAATTAAAAAGTAATTATTTATGCCATGCTATATGTTAAATGTACCGTGTAAAATGTCAATCACTTCAACCAGTTATATTTAGCTTTGAAGTATTGAGCAACAGCATAATTAATGTGTAATGGTCAAGTACTTTAATCTCGCTGCCCGG
>JAHZMV010001390.1:0-24143 GCA_027743765.1 Coecobrya sp. COE2 | reverse complement strand
CTTTGAAACAAGTAATTTTAGTCGACACCATCAAAAAATATCAAATGAGATTGATAGCTCCCACGTTTTGTTTGGTCATAAAAATAATAATACAACAACCATTCCTTCAAAGAACAGATCTGCTCATATAAAAGGGTATATGTAATATATCTTCTTATAAAATAACATATACTTTCAATAAATATTGGTTTGGTGTGCACAGAGATTAAAAACTTTCATGACGATAGTACCAACGGTTTACAACTTTGTATCTGTTCTACAACATGAAATATAGGGAAAATCAGTTATTGAGTTTAAGCCTTTTTTGTGCCATCATCCTACATATCTTTGTGGTTTCCTCACCATCACCAACATAATCACAAACAACACCTGTAGCACTAAAAGTCACGAAAGCTCTGTGAATCACTGGGTAAAAATTATGATGATACACTGTCTACTAACCTGATGATGAAATTATGAGTTGCATGTAAGGATAAGTTTAGTTTATATAGATATACGTAAAAGTGATATGGAGATATGTATATTTTATTTTGGATAAGTTTCTTCCTACTCACAACGCATGATGCAGTCAAAAATCGACAGATTGCTGTCTTAAAAACAGTGAGATGAGATCATATTTATTAAATATAATCATAAAAATATAAAGTATTGTTATCTTGTCAGTTTTCCGAGCGCATTTTTAAGATAAGTATTCATGAATAATGCACCTTTTTCACCGTGACCGGATATGACATGACATTTCATACAGCAGTTCAATGAAAAACAAACTTATTATGTATAAAAAGCTCCTGTTGTTGTTTACACATTGGAAGTCCAGCGAGTAATTTTTGAGGGAGCCTTCGGCAAAAATTCAACAACTTTTCTGTTTCATATTTTTTATCTTTGAGCGTTTCACCTTCTGAACAATTTTTCACTCACGCTGTTCCAAAATGTTTCTATACACGAACACGTATGCACTGTTAAACTCTGGTACGTTCCTCTATTGCTGTAACATTGTTACAGACGAAGAAGAAAATGCATAACAATGAAACAAGGCAAACGCAAGTAAACGTCGTGTCACGGACAACAATGCATAATATGCTAAAGTTTACATAAAAGCTGTTTGCCACTACCACTACTGTTCATCATCACGGCAGATACAACACTGAAGATTCTGCTGAAAATTTGGGACTTCAATGCTGTGATTCTTGTTGCAAGGTTCATTAAAATTATATCAACTTGTATCAGTATGTCCATACTCCGTATAAAGAACGTGTACACATCAACAAGACAACACCAGCATCACCGCCATTAAACCAGCAACAATATCTTTTTACTGGATTTACACATTTGTGTACTTTACGTATAATCTGTATACATATATATGCACGAGGGAAAAATGCTTGCAAGCTTTACAATAAACGCAATAAACATGCACAGTCGTTCTCTTCTCTTGCAACACAAGATTCAAATTTTTTAAAATAAAAAGCATTACCTCATGTATAGCTTTAAGGAGGCTAATATAGAGCTGTTGTTGGCAGCACAAAGCCAGAGTGGCAACTGGAACACATCTAGCCTCATAACCTGACATATAATTGTCTTGAAAGCTTCTCTCACTCTTCTTTTATCCACATTTACATTCAATGATCCAAGCTTCTATATAGCTTTGCAAGCTATACATAACACAAATACATACAACAGCAGCAGCAAGTACCTTGATGGTTCATGTAAAAAGTTTAAAAGCTTTCAGTCTACCTTGTGAACAGTTGCGAGCATTTATATATACATACTAACTACCATATATAATACCTCTGTGTTTTGCCAGCAATATTATACATTATTGCTCTTCTCTCTTCTCGGTTCTGTTCACTGACTTTTATGTGAGCCTTCACAGTGGTGATGTCGATGTGAGAGAAAAGCCGATGATTAGTGAAGTTTATCTGTGTCTGTGTGCATGTACCGAGTAATATGCTTCATACTTTTGAAATCTATATATCGTGTGTGTATTGTATATATGTGCCATATAGGTACTTGCCTTGCATGCGAGGACGTTATTCTACTCACTTGTCTGTCTCTCTCTCTCACTCTCCTGCTTGTCGTGGTGTTGAATAATAGTTTTGAAGCATGGCATGAGCATGTCAAAAGCGCACGGATAAACACAATTTTCTATTATGTTCTTTGTGTCTGTTTTCTGGTAGTGGTGGAATAATGGTAAATTGTGTGCTATTACTGCTTAGTATATTATATCAGCCATAAGCAAACTCATAAGACTGCAGAAATAATGTATGAACTACATAATAATAACATGTCATTTTGGCTGGTCAGGTCGCAACTTTCTTTCTTTGAACATTTTTTTTTCAAGTAGAACCTCGGATCTCATCATCATCACGATCTTGACCAGGTGAACGCTATTATGATTAGTATGTGTATTTTTGTAGAGTATGAATTTCAGGTGAAATTATTTGGGCTTTCTGGATTTCCTTCGTGAACACAATGACTCTACAACAACAATAATCATCTCTATAAGCATGATAATATGTGTGAAGTTTTGAACTGAACCGTTCATGTCCGTTTCCTTATAGTTGTTTTGTGGTCCCATTCCCAAGAATATTATAACAAAAAAATGTATGATGGCTTTGACCACCATTACAACTTCCTCTCTCTGACTGAAGAATGAATGAAGTACAGCTTTGAACTATGTATATGAATTGTAATCATAAAAGATGTAAACGTATTTTTCACTCGTCACAATATATGATTTCGGGATCGCATGCATTCACGGAATTTTTACATTTTTCCTTCCAAGAGTCATTTCTCGATCATTATTATTATTATTACCACTTCGCAACTTTACATTGTGGTTCGTAAACCTTTTGTTTGTTTTTTCTTCGACAAGTTGAGAAAAAACTTTCTTTCCGCATAATAAGCTACCTGGAAAAATCACTTGGTCTTGTTACGCTCATTATTAGTCATGAAACGATTATTATGATCATTCGACTGAACTTTTTTTATCGTTTTTACTCACTACTGAAATGATATGCTTTCAATACTGAAAAAGCAGGAATTTGGTTTTATAACGAAACTATTTGGCAAGAGATAAATAAGCACTTTTGATTTGATGAAGACTAAATCACCCAACTGTGCTGAAGGGAGATAAGGGGAGAAAGAAAGAAATAAGTAATGAAGTGCAAGGCGCCGATGGAGCAGGTTATACAAAATAATTGTTAAACTGTGCATGTATTTACCTATATAAGTATTTACGACTGACTGTATACGTCCTATAGCTGCTGCAACAATAAAATTTTAATCCGAGGGAAATACCTATACCATCACCACAATACAATGAAGATGAAAGCCCAAAGTATTTATCCATAAGGTTCTTCTTTTTGTGTACTTAATGCTGCTGCTGATAGAACAGCTCAAATTATCCAACACAGTAGGCGAGGCATATAATATTAACAAGAACACAAGTTTTATGCCGTGTGTGCATAGTTAGCTTGCGTTTTATTTCTTTCAAGAAAAAATATAACTTCCCCACCTTTTTGTACACATTCCTACATTAACATCGGTATGAAAATGTATTTTGGCTTTGTTCAAACATGTACCAAATAATAATCAACCAGGTTTACTGTTATATTATGTGTTGTTCTTTCTTCATTCGTTCCTTCTTCGTACTTCTCTTTTATCTTGATTTCTTTTCCAAAACTGTCCAGTAATAGCAGCTAGTTGTACTTGTATCAACACCACTAACACAAGTTTGTTTTGTTATTTTAAGGGATAACTTTTTCTGGGCTTTTCATCTAACCTAGAGAGAGAGCTACCGTGGCAAATCCCTTGTATCACAACATGACGTTTGCTTAGGAGGAAAAGAAGTAACAAATTTTCTTTTTAGAAAGAAAATAGTATCCCTATTTTATTCTTTTGCGTTAGGAAAAAGGGACCGTACTTTGGACACGCTCACACTGGGTAATTTTGAAAACATTTATGTATTTCCTTATTTTCTTTTTCTGTACTTATCGGAATGGGATTTTTGGGGAAACGATAATCATTCCAGTCATCATCACACATAAGCATCACACACAAAAGTCAAAATCTAGTAAAAAGAGTATAAGGTAGGAAATATAACGAGATTAAACGTATGCCAACACATACTTTGGTCATCGTAAGCATAACAGACACACCATAACAATAATGAAAGGGGAGGCAAAAGACAAGACTGACAATTTAAAAAAGTGACTGTGAGGGAGTACTTTAAGGCTTCCTACACCGAGCGAACACAATCTGTTAACATTTTTTGTTATTGTTTGCTGCTGCTGTTGATGCGGGCTGATACTGTTTAAAAGAGATTTGTAATAATTTTTAATGCTGATGCTCTTCTCATTGTTCCTGTGTGCGCCTTTGTGTAAGAAGGGGCAGATGCTTTGTAGCTATTTTACGCAGGAGAAGAACAAACAGGACAGGTGAAATGCGGAGAGGTGCAAGAGGAGTGATTTCAAATAAAAAAATCATGTGGATGCCTGCAAGAATTAGGTGCGCAACTTTACATGAAAAAGCTTTCAAAAAATGAAATATTACCGCAACGAATAATCACTTTTGCCTGAGCACTTTTTGTTTAAGATCAAGCGGTCTAAAAGATGATGCATTTTCTCCATAAAAAAGTAAAATGCTGAACATATTTCCCATTATCTTCATAAAAAAGTTTCGAAATCTCATTTCCTTATAGTTTAAAAGTATAATGAACATAGTGTAGCAGCAGCAGTGTGGTGTGATGATTTTTCCTTGTAAACTTTTTGACTTGAGAAAATTGGAACGGAGAAAAACATAAGAAATGAAATGGAACGAGCACAAGAAACGACAAACGACTCTGCACAGTCCAATTAAATCAGGTTTCTTTCATCTCGCTCCAGAGTCCAGTCAATGTACAGCGAGCTATATAAGAGCCGCTTTAATTTTCTCTAGTGAACCTCCTACCTGGGCTATAATCTTTCGTTTTTATAATGTTCTCATCAACAATATCATTTCTCATCAGATTCAAACCTATAGTTCATGTTCCATGATGACGTCCCATTTAATACAACAAATGAATTGAAATTCACCTTTTTTCTCTCTCTCTTAACTCTACTTGCCATTCATTGGGTTCTCACGTAAACAATGAAATAGCGCCACGAAAAAAAGAAGGCAAAAGCCATTGTACCAGATGAATTTTTTGTTACTGGCTGGTATTGTGTATATATATACACTTTTTATATAAAAAAGTAGATAAAAGAATATATATCTGACACTGCTGACATGTACAATGCCTACTTTTAATGCAATTATTATTTTAAATAGTAATTTCTTTTCTTCTAATTCATATGTATGAAGAGAGATAATGCACATAATTGCTTTTCCATCAAAATATTCTCCTTAACCTTTTTGAATGGGGTATGTGTCCGCGTCCGTCCGTCTGTGTGCAGATTTATTGCTGACTTAATGGAAAGGTTGATATTTGATATTTGCTTATATAAATGAAAATTTATTCGGCTACGTGCATTATTATTATTACCGACATAATATAACTTGTAAATAAAGTCGAATTCCGACCCGAAAGGACGGGTATTCATAACACAATCTCGTATACACAGCGGTTTTTAACATTGGGATTGTTTGTAGATTGAAATTCACTACAAAAAACTCATTCTTAGAAAGAAATGTGAATTCCCTGTGTGTACCCGATTATACAAGAAGAAACATCCATTATCATTTTTTCATAAATCATTTCTCCTAATAGAGCTTTTCACCTTACTGTAAATACATACACCAACAATAAGAATAGTCAGAGCTCGGGACAAAAAAGAATTAAGTGTTATGTGATCCTAATATTTGTAAAATGGAAGACGCCATGCAGAGCTATAAAAAACCATTTTGGAATGATCCCAGTATGCCAACAAGGTTAAAAGAGAAGCAATAAAATCATGTACTTTAACAAACAAAAATTATAATTTACAACCTGCTGGTTAAAATCTGTTCAAAATTAGTGAAGTTTCGGTGCTCCATAACGGCTGGGTAGATAGACACACTAAAACTTTCTGCACTGAATTCTTTTCTAAACCACAGAAAATATATAGACCAATTGAGTTTGAGTTTATAGCAGAACTAAAAAGAGTGCATGTGGGACTATTAAATTGGTTTAGTTTCATGCTTAACGGTTTTGAAAGCAACTTTCCGTGTTTTTGTGACAGAGAATCTAAAAAAGAAAATTCCAGTCTTGGGTCTCTGTCGCCTTTGAAAATTTAAAGCAGACAATATTGATTTTTATTTCAGTATGCTTTTTGTGCTGTGTTTCAGAGAATCATTTATCCCGTATTTATAAGAACAGTTACGACATACAAGCATCTTGCATAAGTCAATACAATAATTGCCTGATTGCATGTTAGTGGGGAAATCCACTGCGCATTTACAATTTATTTAGCTTTCATGACACAAAACAGTCAAAGCTGTAGTTTAATATTGATTTAACGAAAGATGGATCCAATCAAAATTAATTTAGAAGTAGGATGTAAAAGAAAGCACATGTTGTTGGCAGCCTTGCGTTTGTGGCCAATGTTATTTTTGCAAACTTTTTACCTTTACCAACTCCGCCTTTTGATATTTTGATATACTTATTATACCTGCATGATGCATAATATTTAGGTATTTATATTGCAGATTGTTCAGTGTGTGTTTGTGTGTACTCAGCACAAACAACGTATAAACAAGATTCCACTTTATTTGCATACTGACGGACGACGAGTCACATTTTGTATTATTGCTGGCGTCAGGATGTCAGCCCAGTCTCGGTAGTATTTGATTCTTCCCATGATGATGATGAGAAGCCTGCATTATTATATGAGGGTAGTACATTTTTATCTCACTTTAGTTTAGTACAAAATTACCGACAACTGACTGCTTCACAGGATCTCTTGCCAAAAAGTAGCGCCTGCTTCTCTGAAATGTTCCTTTCTACATGTCTACATATTTCGCTCTAGGGAAAATCAATCTACAACTGCATAATTGTCCTAATAAATGTACTAATAACAATAACGTTGTAATTGTGTAAAAAATATGCCATTTTTCTTCTGTTGGAATTTCTTTTTAGTGTTATCGCAAACAATAATCAGAGCAGCAACAAGAACGGCATTTTTGCAATAATTGTCAATGCAGTCAACAATTGCATTGTCGGATTTGTACTAGAATTTGCAAAGCGCTACAAAATATCATATGAAAACAAAGAAAATAACTAACTTTTATTGTATTTTACAATCATTTGTACTTCTCTTTCTATCGTTCTCTTTTAAAATTGAATTGTGTGATGGAATATAAAATATGCTCGACCGTGGTTTGAGTGGGTCGCCAAATCAATATACATCCAGAGAATGATAATTTACTCTTATAACTACATCTATTGCTAACTAGGGTGCAGAAAATGACACAAATGTATTGCAAAACAGTCATTGAAAAGGCCGATTACGCACATGAATAATACAGGTCTTAACTAGCAAAGAAAATTCTTGCAAGTAAATTCAAGTGGTTTAACCTGCCGCATATCACGTTAACCGGCAATTTTTGCATGGAGGTATGTTCGCTATTTGTTACCTGTCTAAAAGGACTTATAGAAATAGTCGAATGCACAATGCAGAGACAACGCAGAGTTGTTTGTGCCAGTGATAGATGAGGAGGAGAATAGACGGACGCATATCAACAAACACATTTTCATTCAGTATTTATAAAAATATTTTATCAAATATGTTAGTATAAAATTAATTTGTGTCTCATCGTGATATCGATGGTCATTAGGGAATATCATGACGCAAACGACAAAAACACAGACTTTTATGGTGGTATGATGATACATGTCTGTATTTGCACAAAAGCAATGTTTTAATAGATTGTGAATTTACGTTTTTCAATATGCAATTGCCAATACATAAAAACCATCATTTCACGTGAACGGGACAATAAGAGGTTAGCGGTTCCTAACACTTGACTTGGGTAACAAAAACCGAAGATACAAAAAAGTCAAAATAAAACAATGAAGCATCAACAAATAAACATGACTGTACCACAAAATCGACATCAAATTTTGCAGGTTTTAGGAACAAAACAGAGTCAACATAAACGTCATTATTGCGATGACCGAGTTGACTTTTTTTTTACTAAAATCCAATGCTGACCGTATGAAGGAAGCCGAAAAGTCGTGTGAGAGACAAATAATGAACATCTATTTGTATTTTTTGTTTGTCTGGCATTTGTGAAATAGGAAATATGGCTATGCAAGATGTGTTCAATTTTGTTTGACTTAAATCAGACACATTTAATCGGATATTTTATTATGGCTACCTAACATTAAAGTTATGTGCATAAAGAAAGCTTGTTTATAACTACGACAGTCCTAAAAGAGTAACATTTTTTGAGCTTGGGAGATGATTGTGTAGCCAATCAAGTTGTAGAAAATGACATCAAATTTTTTAAATCCAATATCATGCTGTGAGAGCGAATTATATTTTATGACAATTTTTTGGTGATAGCATTTAGTTTTAAAAAATTCATTGTTGAGATGCATAACAATAACATAATATAAAACCAATAAAACAGAGATATGAATAAGGTTTACTGAAATAAACTATAAAGATTCACAAGAGGGATCAAAAGATAAATGAACAAAAAACTATATCTGCATTTTTATATGTGCTTTGATGGGCGACACTGATGTTGATTTTTGATTTGGTACAAGTCAATATCCTACACACATCCGGATGTCTTTGTATCAATCAAATTGCTTTTTTATTTACTCTTGTGACATGACATGAACGTTGTAATAAGAAGTGAAAACATACAGTGAAAAGAGTCAAATAATAAAAAATCTAAATACCACCACTACCACTGCTCCCATACTGATTGTGAATATGTCACAAACTAGTTTAAGCCTACCTACCTTACTCAGAGACTCTTTGCCACTGCTTGTTTTACCACTACTTAAAGCTCTTTCTGTCCTACTCTCCTATTCTCTATGTGACGTTACAATATCTATTAAAGCCTTAAACTGCTTTAGGAAAGCTTAAAGTTGTAATACTACTCACTTTGCTGCATATTCTCACGTTGTTTTTGAGCATGTTTTTTTATACATATTTTGAAACAAAGATTATTTCGGCTGCATGTGCACGATCATCATTAAAAGATCGAAATTAAATCCGTTTACTCAAGAAGATCACTTGAAAGTCTTAACAACAAAGACTTCTTTTCTAATTCTTATCTCTGCATGCATTTACCTGTATCTATGCCCAGGTAGATTATTATCAAAATGAAAATCCCCAACATATGGAAACCTTAACCAACCCTAATGCTAATGTTAGTAATCATCCAGCAATTATATTTAAGTACTCGTGTGCTCAATGAATGACAGGATTCGTATCCCAACCAAATGACCCAATACAACATCAGATAGACTCCCATGGAGTTTTCATGCACCACCAAGAAAAATAAATTGATTCAAAAAACAAGAAGCCCTTCACAAAGCATAATATTATCGTAAAAGGTTCTATTTTTAAAGAGAGAGAGAAGAGAGATAAGTAATTATTAATTTTTTCATCTAAAAATCAAATCTTTTTCTCAAGTTAGCATGTTGAATCATCATTTTCATCTAATTTTTTAAAAGATCACCTACGTAAAAAGCTGCAGACCCGACCTGAGATCTTGTCTAATAATCTGTAGGATATCTCATGAAGATGATGGGTTTGGGCACAGGCCTGCCACACCAATTCAATAAACCTATTCACTCCTTTTTTCTCCTCTCTGTTTGTTTCTGAATATTATTGTGTACGTTGGCAGCAGCAAAAGTTGGGCACACACATACAAAAGCACTACTCTATATACTGTTCGGTAGCTCGAAACTAATCATTACTGATCCAAATGAAAGCCCCCCACACATGCAATCAGGAGGTAAAACCATGCCAGTCATACAGCCAGATAGAGAATCTTGAACCACTTGATACAAATATAGTGACGTTTACGTTGTTTTACAATCAGTTTTGTTGTATGGCAGTTGAAAAGATCACAAAAAACTAAAATAGAACAGGAGAGCATTATTGAGTATTATATTATTGAGTGTTGCTGAATGTTTTCTTGTGCGTGTGTGTTGGCGTGGAGTAGGGAGAAAATCTTAAATTACACAACACACACACATATACAATGAAAAAAGTTAAAGGAGAAAGAAACAGAAACTTTTGTGTCAAGAAGAAGTTGAGGAAAAGATGTGATGACGGAAAACGGTAAAGTGTGGTATGATATTATTTGGTGCCCGTTCGTACCCAATTCTCCGACTCTCCCGTTTTCCATATGTGTTTCCTAAGGAAAACACATTATTTTGGAGACTTGTAAATGAAATGGGTACCTACGCACATTGAAAATATGTTACATTTTGTTTCATGTTACGTTGTAAGTTTTTGAATAACGTAAGACAATATGGACTTTTATAAGAAAATCGCCAGATCAATAGACAGGGCAGTTGAGGGCAGCAGTATTGTGCAACCCTACTTCATGTGGTTGTCTACATAGACAGTTAGTTTGTTTTACCGAAATTCTGGAATATAACAGCAAAAGTCTCTTGAAGAACTCAACAATGATCTTTTTTACAACCCAATATCAAGACGTGTGGTGGGTCATTATATCCTTGCATCATCACATCTGTGACCACATTGATAAATACTATGCACCGTAGACCTCTTTACTAGATGTAGGTGAATGTATTTCCAGAGATTATCATTCACCATTTCCTTTTCTTTACCCTACAAAATAATATTACGTTTGTAAAACTGTTTCGAGAAATTAAGGGTTAGTCAAATTTGAATTGACCTCACAACGCAACCAAAAGTCTTAAACAAGATATTATACTAGATCCCGTATTCAGAAACAGTGAGTAGCAGACTAAATACACTTTATCTGAACTTTGGATCAGATCAGAAATTGGACCCACAACCGACAGGATCCGTAGAAAGCAGGATAGAGATATTATTATCCCTTAAAAAATAAAATGAAACGTAGTGTATGCCATATGCCAACATTTTGTAGAATCGAGACAAAAAAGCCGTATTAAAATATCTTTATCCTTTATTTCCCCTGATTCTCAATATTTTTAAGCTTTGTATTATTGTCTACTTTTACTTCCCCAGTAGCTACTTCTATTAAGCAGTGGCACATGGGAGACCTACAGACCACACGCGATCCGGTAATTATGAATATCAGGAATATATATTTTCGGGAGTATATATTTTTTATAGTCCATTCGAAAGTTTTCTCTGTGTGTGCCAGTAGTTGTTATCAAATAGGGCGTAAACATTGACTGAAAATAAAGCGTTTAAAGCTCATCATATCAAAGAACGGAGAAAAATTAAATGAAGTTTAATTTTTGGAACCGTGCTTTAATAATGCGTTATGTTTCCGTTTCCACTACCACCACCACCGCTGAAAACCACAAGTAATCAACAACGGAAGCTCGGAGATCTGAGATTACATCTCTAATCTATCTACATCATTAGCTTTCACATGCTTCTTCATCTTACTTCAACTTTGTTCTTTATTATTAATGTTGATTGAGCTTATCTCTCTCAATTCAAGTGCATGTCACATACGCGCATTAAAACATGATTGCTCTATTTTTAGCTTACAATTTTATAGTGGCAAATGCACATAAAAGACTGAATCATTTTATGTGAAAAGTACTTAAAAGCAGGAGAAAATGGAATGATAATAAAAAAAAGTTTTATATTTTCAACGTGACTTGGTTCTAATCTTGTCGATGAAAGTGAGCCAAATTTACCAAAAGCAGATCAACTTTTAGAATGAATAAAAACCAAGGAATTTAACACAAGCTACTGGTTTACCCATCTTGAATTCTTTTTAAAATCAATACACACTACACAAGAACAAGTACATTTGCAACTTGCTACATTCCAATGAAATCTCAGGAATTCTTAGAAGCGTTTAGAGAGACACAGACTGTTTGACTTACCCTGCCTTGGTTGTCCATCGTCATCGTCAGCATGAATGAATGCAAATTCAAAGCCCATAGGGCCTGAATCTCTGAAGGTTTAGTTCACGGTATGTCGCGGTATTGATGATGACGATGATCATGATCCTGGCATTTGTCTTGATTTTTGATGATGGTTGACTGACACAAGCGAATAAGTAATTTTCAAAGAGGCTGGTGTTTATGGAAAAAACCTCAAAATCTGGCTCACGAACGAGGAACCTAGAATTTCAAACAAGTAAAAACAAAAGGGATTTTTACGAAAGGAATTAAAAGCAAAACACGACGATGCACTTTGCACGCCTGTTTCACAACTCAACAAGAAAATAAGAAAGCTACAAGAAAAGAAGATATTCTAGAGAGATGAAAATACAATAATATATACACATTCATTACGTCTTTGCTTTTATGCATAAATATACATTTTCTTTGTTGTTGATTCCTTACTTTTCCTCACGGGGATTTTTTAAGCGTGCTACAAAGCCATTGTCTCTAATCAAAAATTACGTCATGCTTATCAAAATAAGTTAAATCTGTAAGCAATCCATTTCTCATTCAATCTCACCACTGCATCTCTCAACCCGTTTATTTTTTAACTGAATCGATGAATTATAATGCATCTTTGTGAACATATTATATTTTATTATAGCAAATACCAGCTAGCAGTTTCTTAACAGCGGCATAGTAAGTAAGGTATGTACAAGAAGATGATGATGATGCGTGCAAGCAAGAGCTTCATCATCGTCAACACAGTATCACGAACATGCCGCACCACCTTCAACAACCACAGTTACCACTACTTCTTCTACTACTTCCACCTTTCCACCACCACCATCTCCATTCACAAAGCACTGCACCTCCATCAAACCAGCCACACAAACCAAGTCAGGTCCGTCATTCAAGCCCAGAAGAAGAGCAGAGTCATAAAACACAAAAAGCTGTTTATATTAACAACAGAAGATAACATTAAATGCTAGTTAGTCAAATGGTATTATGATATGAATATTATACGATTATTATGAAGACAATATATAATAATAATAATATCCCACCCAACCAAACATGACTCACTCCAACATTTTCACGATAATAGAATAGCCTACACACTAAACTAAACAGATAGATGGATACAGATTGGATGCCTTGTGTGAGCGCACCTTTTGTCATCCTATTCATGCCTATCCAGTAATAAATTGAAAATACCACCAGCAAAGTTTGTACGATCGTACAATAAAAAATTGCAAAAATTTGCAAGTCTATGGCAAAACTTGTTCCACCCCCACCCTCAATTGTATAACTTGGTATCTGGTGATCGTCTTTACTTTTAGCGACAGCCGGTTTTTCACAGAAAATCGTAATTTAAAGATTTTTATGCGTTTTGCTTCGCTCAAAAAATATCCGATGGGTTCATTCAATCTTTTCCTTTTGGTTAGATATGGTTATATTATATGTAATGCTACATATCATAGTGTACAATAAGACAACGTCAGCCAATTTAGTAGCTTATTTTACACCATATACATAAAATGTTGTTTGAGGCAAATATCTATTAGCCATATTTGTACGCAGGCACTTCTTTGCCAAAAACTGAAATTTAAATTGACAACCTGTTGGTTTTTTACTGGGAGACCTTAGCAAAGATTAGCTGCCATTAGACTTGCTATCTTACACCTTCCTTTTGAACAGAGCATCAAATATTTACCAAAGTGTAAATTAAGTTTCATGCAAGATTTATAAGTGTCATCTTTCATGAAAAATCGGAAAAATCAGTCCTGCGGTTCGTTCAGTCATCTCATGATGTAATTTTCAGGGACAAAGATGTTCACGTTTTCTACACTTCACGGTCATGAGAACTTTGTTGACTTTTGGGCAAGTTAAGAATGAGTGATGTTTAAAAATAAATAAGTAGCTAAAACAAACTTTAGCCTCGAGACATTTTCCTGATTTTTTCTCTCCGTTTTCCAGCGTTAAAAAGTCTTCTGGTTCTCCATTCATAAAAATTTTTACAAACTTTTGCCGTGCCCATTAAGTAACTTTTTGAGGAAAACATTTGAATAAGTATAGTGAGTTCTTATGTAATGGTCATCGGAACCACTATGTTAGTTTTTTTTCATGGGCGAAGCAATACTTTAGGGAACGGATCGTCATCATGAATGAAAGGGTAGTTAACTATATGAGAATGTTTGCATACCATTACGATAAGCAGTTTTATTCTTTCGTGATGTCATACATGCATAATATTTATGTATGTTAGTTATGTATATACAAAGAACTAGAATGTTGTCGAAATTTGGTGTAAAAATGGCAAAAAAATCTGGGAGGATCAGGTAGTTCCAAGTCAAAATTGTGTTGTACTCCTAAAAAACAAGCGATGATGACGATATGCTACACAAACGTATCCAGTTTTCGTATGCACAGGAGATATATTAGGCAATCTGAATTATTTCTTATTTGCATGCACGTACACATGTATCTAGCTATCTAACAAGTTTAAGTAGTTATTATTATAAGTACCTTATTTGTGAAAATTGCGACGTTCAGTCTGGCAAGTCTTCTACAAAAAATGACGTTTTTATAAAGTTTTATTTGGAGGCTTCATGCCTCGGTCAATGTAAAAGTCATGAATCTACACGTTCATTATCATTCTTTGATGATTTGCTTTGTCAGGTGTCCGACAGCAATTTATGAGAAGAGTCCGTGTCAAACTTTACTCGAGCGAAGAGTTCACAGAGAAAAATCAAGTTTGCCTTGATATTCATAATGATAATTATGCAATAGTACATGGCTATCTATCTAGCGAAAAAAGATTTCAAAGGGGAATAGCTTCTGTTGTAAAAATTCATTTTTTTCTATAAAAAATATTGTGCGCATAAAATTTCAGTTATTTGCCATGTTATTGCACATTAGCTTGCCAGATTATAACAATTGCCATAAATATCCTTCTCTTAAGTATATCACCATTTATTCGTTGTATGTAAATAAAATTCAATGTAACATCTTATAAACTGGCATTATTATGGTCAGGTAGCAAGTATACACGGTACCGACCAACTAATTGGATGTTTCATCTCATTAATTTGAAAAGTCAAATAATTATGCATCTGTGTAATTTTCAGAAGAGAATGATGTTGTGTAAGATATAAAAGGTTCCATAATCTTGTTTCCTTCTTAAACACACTAGTTCATAATAAAAAAATAAACAAAAGGCAGTTTCTTCAACGCAATGAAGAGAGGGATGAAAATGGCAAAACATCTATCTATTCATTTTTCTGTACAATGAGAGTCCAACAACGTAGTGTACAGTGCAAAAATGCAAATGATGAGCTGGTGGCGGTATGATGCACAGAGAGCAGAGAAAACCGTAGGGGATCTAATCTACTATATATATTACACTTTATGTAATTTACATGCAGTCCAGAGGAATAACTAATGTATCTGTAGTAGAATCAAAATGAGACGATCAAGAAAGAACAACAACGAGCCAGTCTCGTCACCTTTATTTTTAACCTTTCAATTAGTTCTCAACGTCTTCAACAATCATTTTGATGCACATCAAAGATTTACAGGAGTATATATGGTACATGTGGACAAAAACAAGGGTAAGGAAGATTGGAAAAGATTTTTGCAAAGTTATCCTTTGTGTCCGTAATGCATGTTCTTTCAGTATATATTTTTTGTACATGCCATATTAAGGTAAGTCTATAGGTACGTCGGCCAGTCAGCGAACCTGCTTATCATGTTTTCCATGATACAAAACCGTACTTAACTTATCTACCTATTTACTTACATACTTACGTTTTCGCATCAGGTAGGATATGCTGTGCCAATTTTGCATATTTTTTTGCAAGTGACCACTACCCAATTATGTTTCATTCATAAGTTCTCGAAAATGTTCCATGATGAGGCAAAAACAGAATGGAACCAAGAGAGAATGGAATATTAATTACTTTTGTGATCTCATAGAACAGAACATTTTTCCATCAAAATGTATGTTTCTTTGTCTTCATTCATGTGTGTTCCCAACTTTGATTCTTCTTAATACTTCCTTCTCTTTTTGAAATAAATACTACAACAATTAACTTGTAGAGAAAATATCTGAAAAAATTAGCACTTTTATTGCTTTGCTATATCTTTTATTGTTACTTTGTATTTTATGTACTTTTATGATGATTTTGCTGAGGATGACACTTGGAAAAATTAAACTTTCGCAAGGATTATATGTTTATCACTTTCAGATATTCTTCATCAACTTCATATTTTTTACAATTCAGCCAACATAAGTCGGGATGTCCGCGCATTTTCAAGATAGTTTTATTACCTTGTTGTTTATGATTTTACATTCATACCTGAACCTGACATCTTGCTAACATACNTATTTTATGTACTTTTATGATGATTTTGCTGAGGATGACACTTGGAAAAATTAAACTTTCGCAAGGATTATATGTTTATCACTTTCAGATATTCTTCATCAACTTCATATTTTTTACAATTCAGCCAACATAAGTCGGGATGTCCGCGCATTTTCAAGATAGTTTTATTACCTTGTTGTTTATGATTTTACATTCATACCTGAACCTGACATCTTGCTAACATACGTACGAACAACTGTAATAAGGCTACATACAATAAACAAAAAATGGCAATAATAACAACAACAGAAAAAACAAAATCATTGTTTCTATACATTGTATATTTTGCCACATATAAAATGCTAAAATGCACAGTAAATACATTACGCTTCAATTGAAAGGTGAAGATGTAGCTAAATTGTATGTTAAAGTCTGCGAATTCCGTTCGTGGCAGCTTCATTAAGCTTGTTGTCCTCTACAATAAATCCTCTCTTGCATTTTTCCGACGTACGACAGAGAAACGCATAACTCATTTTGTAGAAACGATTAATCACGGCACCTCACTCCGTGTCACTGACAAAAAGTCAGTGTCAGATTTTATTATAAGACAGTTATTCACCATCTTTTTCTTGTGCCACCACAGGAGGAGAAAAGTGTCTTCATTCGTTCTCATTCCCATCCCATAAGACGAAGAAAAGAGATGATGATCTATTATATTGTGTATGCGTGTACATTTTATACCAGCTCGTACAATGTTCGCGTTCAACCATTTTGTCAAAACACAGCATTCATAAAAACTGATGTCTGCGGTGTTCCTGTACATGAAAATGAATGTTTGTTACAAGCCAAAAACACATTGCGCACAGAAATATAGTACTGTAATCTGATTAGATCTTGGTACGATAAACGTGGTGCTAATAAATAAACAGTTTTTAAAGCCAAACAATAATAAAAATAGTACTGACACGTGTGTTGTGTGTGTATCCACTAAACAATCTTAAACATGCCCGAGAAGGGAACAAAACGTACAAGTTATTTTCTCTCATGATAGCAGGACATATAAAACAGCGCAATGCCCGTTCGGGGATATAAAAAAAGTTGGAAAGTGCTTGGATGAATTGCTAATTTTTTCAGATCTGATTTTCAAAACAATTTTAGTTACAGAATCGAAAATGACCCTATGATTTTTAAAGGTACCGATGATGCGAAGCAGGGATCGTCAACTCTCACGTATAAGATGTCACTGAATACAGCTCAGGTGAACGTGAGTGATGAAATAAGTATGATCTCATGAGGTTAGTAAATAAGCAGTTAATTGCTCTCCCACGGACACGTTTTGAAAGTCTAAAATCCCAAGAGTAAAAGGTTTTATAGTGTCATCATCATTCTTGCCAGCATTCTTAATGCATGACGCTTCAAAGAAAAATAAAGTCACTTCGTTCTATGGCCTTTTCATCTTGGTGACTACTGGTTTTTTACTATATAGCTAGTAAAGCATATAGTTAATACTCACTTTTGAGAGAAATGGAGGCTTCAAAGAGGCAATAATATTAATGTGTGATCATCATCATTCAACAGCATATTGACTGTGACTGCTTATTAAACTATCCATATAAATGCTTAATGCTGAAATTTTCACTAGTATAGATACACCAAACCGACATAACAGTGCCACTCCTCTATATGGCAAGAGGCTGAATAAAAAAATGTGTATACAAAAGTAAATGAAATGAAATGTGGTTGTACCAGCCCTATAGAGTGATAGGCAACATTATAGAACCATAATATATGTTTTGCATGTACGTGGCAAAATTTATTTAATTCTTTGTTGGTGCTGTTGCTGCTACTGAAGAAGCTTTTTTGTTACTCCCATTTCAATCTTCTTTTTATGCTCTTTATACGGCTTGTAAAATGTTGACTATCTATCATGTAACATACATGTTGGGAAAGTGCACGTACGAAAGAGATAAAGTATTTATATCTACTTAACATTATATATGATTTTGTGTGCAGCCAGTGAGTCTGGCGAGTAATGATCGGTAAGAGCACTTCACATAATTCACAAAAACATCGTCAAGAGAAAATTACAGTATTAAAGTATGTAGTAGGGATGTTCGTAAAATTTATTCTTTACTTTGATGTTGGTGCAGTTGTTGGACTAACTTTTCTGGATATATCGCGGAAATTGGTTAGCTGATCTTTGAATAATAATGCGTTTTACAAGAAGGATTATTTTTATTTGTTGTTGATTTGGTTGTTATTTGTTTATTAAGTATCAAAGCACACTGGTTCTGTTTAAATTAAAAGAAAATATCACATTTGCTTTTATGATGATGATACTTTCATGGCTTTAAAATGGAAGCTTAATGAGTGGTGATAGTGAAGAATGACAGTAGGAAGTGGTAAGATAATTGACAACAGTTTCCATTAACCAACTCAATAAAAATCAATCTTAAAACACACATTCAGTTCAAAATGTGCAAAGGCACGGTGATTTTTGCTTTTTCGTCCTTTCTTGCCCATTTGGAACTCATAAGTCAATTCAAATCTGTTTGCCAATTTTGACAGGAAATGCTAGACCATCGGGGAAAACTTTTAACCTTCACAAAATTATAATATAATGTTATTGAAGTGATGAAATCTAGATTGCATGATGTTTATAATTTCGGTAAATGAAATATTAACTGCTTCAAAATTATTCTTGATGTATACAACGTAATGCTTTATGTATATCAGAATTAAGAATTTATGTTTCTATTAAAGTTGAACAAAATTAATTGGGCGATCTCTCTGCACACACATGAAATTAATTTTCTAGTCGTTTCGGGAAAACTTGCAATAAATATATAAAAGCAAATGGAAGAAGCTTTTACGAAGGTCATGATTATAAATATAAGAACATAGGGGAAAATCCCATACAGCTTCTATAACCTTGACTCATGTCTAAACTTTTGGCCGGGCATTAGCATGAGTCTCAAATCTCAACATTGCCAAGATGCTATTATTAAAAGTTCACTACGCAATTAGTACATCAATAAAACCTTCAATTGTTTCCGCTTTTACATTAAGACCATATTTTTTTTAAAAAAATATACTGCCACTCAGCTCCACTTTTACTTTCCACTTTGCATACATCTTAATTTGATACAATTTTGCTACTTGCTTCAAAGTTGCCAACATTCTAAAAACTACTAAAACAATAGAATCTTCCATTCATTATGTCGTTTGAAGGTTTATGGAGCAGGACGAAAATGCAGTTTGTACAGTAAATATAACTTTATAGAATGGTCCCTTCTTCAATGGAACTTTGAATTTCAAGAACATACGAATATAAACATATTGTAATAAAATGCAGAAAAAGCAATTTGTCTGGACGCAATCCAAAATTCCAAGTTGAGACAAAAATTCGCGAAAACTTTTTTACTTCAAATTGTAACAACCCAGAACGATGGACATCATTTCAATTTGCTATTTTTAAGCAAAAAGTTAGCAAACCGCACTTTACCGGATTATGATTTGATTTCAACATTTGTATAATCTCATAAATTTCAAGGCTTCTAAAATAATAGGAAGGTAAAGTAACATTGGACCAGAAAGCATCGCCATCTTTATTTAGATCGACTAAATAAAAGAGTTTTTAAACAAAATCCAAAGTAAGATATCTTATTTTGTTAAGCGTCTGAAAGCGTTTACTTTGCGATTACTTTGAATTACTTGTGATATTACTTGCACATTATCAGATACCACCACAGTGGAAGCTTTTGTTGCTCAACAAATCAGCATCTGAACAATGGTAGTCGCGTTGAATTTTGCATTGTTGACACGGTTGACGGTGATCCAGCGTAATACGGCCACACATGACCGTGAAATTGCATTTTTTCGTGAGACCATTTCAATAAAGTGACGAAAGAAATACGAACCTATCATCCTTTCTTATCGCGCTGATCAGTGTACACTTCTGCAACTGATGGTGTTTGAATAGCATGATAATAAAGACTGAAATATATTACTTATTATTCAATCTATCAACCCTGATGGAGAAGCATAAAAAGCGAATCTTAAAAGCTATCGTCCCATGTCGGCGAATAGGATTATAGCTGCAGGCAACTGATAAACTCTTTTCACACCACAGCTGTCAAAATAAGTTTGTTTTCTCAGCATCTGGCGACATTCTTTCAAACAGTTTCATTCGATTAAAATGAATTCCTCCAAGAAATATATGTAAGTATAGCAAAATATGTATAGGCTAAGATTGCATTTAACACCTTTTAACCAGCGTTGATTTGTGAAGCATATACTATTGATATCAGTCAATGGCAAATGGCAATATTCCCATCGAGGCCATGAGGCACATGAATTGTGTCTTGAGATGGAGAAAATTACATTCTACATTACATGGCTACTGATCTGATCTCTGAATAGGTTGAACAAACGGGCTTAGTTATTGCAAAATATGAAATTCATCGCATCCTTGGACCTTGTTATTGGAAAGATCCTTCCTATGGGGAAATGTGACACTCGACTCGGCTGATTAATAAATTTGACTTGAAAACATAATAATAAATTAGTATATCTCCTGTTTTATGTATTGCAAGAAAAAGGCCTGTGAAAATTTGGTGTCCTTCGTCTAACGTGACCTGACCACATGCCATGTGGAATGAAATAAGTGCACTGCAGACAGACGACAGCTAGACGAGGCGCTTGAGTTTTTGCAACTTATAATTTCTTAATTCGGACTTTAGGGACTTCTACTAAAAACGAAGGTAAAATTATAATTATATTCCTTTCCTATGCAGAAGTTAAAATTAAGTAGTATGTGAAATGAACCATAGACATGAATGCACCTCGTCGACAATTGAGTAGACAGCCACATATACTATTTGTACTGATGTTGCCGAGCGAATAGTTCGATGCAAATGACAAATGTCTGTCTTTCCTGTAATGTTGTCACTGGTGGGAAAACTGTTGAAAATGTTTCATAGCACATTATGAATATTTAAAATGGAAATTGCTCGGTTTTACTGTGAAAGTTTCTTCAAGAAAAAAGTCGCTTTGGCTCTTTATTTGGCATGACTTTTACTTTTACTTGATACATAATATGCTTTCGCTACTTTCTCCTTCCCTACTTGAATGTTAAGTTTATACCATAATTTTTAGCGCACACCACCGATGCAACAACAAGAATGTAAAAATGTAATACATATGTGACTACTTTGTTGTTGTATTGGTTGGTCCAACAGTTGGTTGAAACATTGTATGTGTATGAAAATAAAAATAAATGAATCAAATTTTCAGCACGCAAACGCTCCAGGTCAACTAAGCGTTTAATAATACATGTACAGCGCTTATCCTATATCTTATGCAACACGATTGTATGTCTAGATTGTCATCTTCATTTGCGAAAATAAAACCAGGTGCTGACATTGCTTACTACATGGTACTCCAATTTTTTGGCTGACGCTAGTCCCAATCCTAGCGTGTAAGACCTCCCAATATTACCTTATAACTGGTCGTGATTATATACTATTAAATCATTTTCTTAAGAAACACTATTACATACATGAAGGTGAGTATTTTCGGACACTGAAGATTAGAATTTGAGGAGGTCTTTGTAACTGAAGTTAAACCTTTAATTAATACAGCAATTTAGCAATTTCAATACCGGTGAAGTATAAGCACAGCCGGGCGGTCAAGCATCGGTTCGGTGAAAATTGAATGGTTCATATCACATCATTGAAATTACTACTTTTACAGAAAGACTGGAAATGAAAAGCAAACAACTTTATATTCAGTATAAATGCCTAAATAATGATTATAAACTCTTTATAATTGTTTGCTTAATTAGAAGACTCCAAAGAGTACTAATTATGTATTTAAATAAATGATGAATGTTGAATGACAAAAGTGAACACTATATCATTAAAGGTATCATGGAAAGCATTAAATTTTATTGCAAGAAAAACAGCCAACAACGACATATTGTGCATATACAATAGCTTCTAGCCATACAACATTACGACAGAACCTTTGTAGAACAAAAGTGCAATTGTGCATGCAATTTTACCCCCAGCTATAATGTTCTATCTCATCACTTTGGTTTCGATCATTTGCATCTCTAACATCTACGTGCCTACTTAAAGCGCTTCAGCTTTCCTCACACAGCGATTTAAATGGATTTTTGCAATGCAATATAGGCGGAAGCTGGGGTTTTACAGCATGTGCCGCTCATGCAGAGTGTAAGTATAAACAGCAGAGAAACCGTTTGCTTGGTATCATGGGAGGTCCTTCGTTCCCATTACCATGCTCATAAAAACTCCAGCAATTTTCTTTATCTCATTTTGGTTGAGGATCAAATTCTGAAATTGGTATGCAAACGATGATGTATTATGCGTGTATGCCTCCACTTTTAAGCGATCAGTATGTAATAGCTGTGTTGATAATGTATTGACCAGGCTTAGTTGCAAGTTTCAATCTGCCAAAAATGTTCATTGTTATGTTACATCATTGCAGCAGAACTAAATGCATGTGTATATGTATAGTTAAAACCAAGAATAATTATTGTATGAATCTCTGGTGAAGGAAAACCAGCGGTACAGTGTAATGGCGCATATAAAAAAATTCTAAATTATATGGTACAAGTTTCTTCATCCTTTGACTATATATAGAAAAGGCGTACTTGTGTAAACCAATATGGCTGAAAGTGAAATAATTTTCTATAAGTGTAGTATACCAGGAACAATCAGTAAGTCGTATTAATAAAGATAATACACGAACGGATGGTTTCGTTTACATCCTTTTGTTATAAATATAAATAGTTTGAATGGAAAAGACTTCATAAACGAGGAAGAGATTTAAAAGATAAACTCAGGTTAATATAATCATATGGGTCTCCAGCTTGATTTTTTGTAGTTGGCAGAAGAGTCATCGTCAAAAAAGAGGTAAACGCCTGGTCTGGTAAAGGAAGATGTAACATAGAAGAAGTAAAGGAAGCTAAAAAATATGAACAATAATAAACATGGAGCTTTTTTTGATAAATGTATGGAGAGAATGTAAGCATCCCATTCTGTCATAAGTATTATATACATTTTGTATGAGTACATTTTACAATAAATGTATAACCATCCACTACACAGCATTATCATACTATGATGATAAGTTGTCTTATAGCGATAAGGCATTCTCTGGCTTTCTTTCAAAGTCTACCAATTCAACAGGCAATAAAGGATCGAATGAATAGGGAGAATGCTTTCAGGACAGAAAATTACGATGCTATTAACAACGTCATTACTACTACTTACTTATTACTCCAACTTTACGATATGAGGACCACCTCTGTTCTCCCAGCTCTTTTCGAGTGCCGGATGGTGCGACAGAGAGCGAAAAGCTATACGCTATAAGCCATACACTCGTGAAAGCTTTAATAATAATAAAACTTGACTGTAATATTGTACGTGCAATGTGCTTTCTTCTTTGGTGATCTTGTCGATTAAGTGTGTGTGTCCATAATCCATAATATATGCATCATGCATATACGCATTATGTAAGCTGTGCGTATTTTATGTGTAGGAGGAGGAGGAGTAGAGTTTTCAGATAAAAAGTACTTATCCAGGAAGAAAATGATCATGCATATTATTTATCGCGTTATTACAGCCGTGCACTCATGCAAATGCAATGTGTGTAAAACATATTTTGGTACGTTTTTATGAGTTTCTAGAATTACCTCCTTAGGTATTTTGTACTTGTATATAAAATGTAATGTAATAAGTACA
>JAHZMV010001389.1:0-12602 GCA_027743765.1 Coecobrya sp. COE2 | reverse complement strand
TTTCTCGTATAATGTGCGTAAAGAATAATAATGTAGATATGTGAGTGGAAAAAGGTATATATCGTGTTTGGGGTGAAATGAGATTTGAAGGAAAGATTTATGACTGGACGTTAGATGAATTTTCGTTTTGATTTATGTGTTTTTTGAAATGTTTTAATTTTTAGGACAACGAAGAGCTTGCGATTACACCAGGAATAGGGGAGGAGGATGAGGAGGAGGAGGAAGATGAGGAAGAAGAGGAGGAGGAAGAAGAAGATGAAGAGCTTGTTGTGGAAACAATAACAACGCGAAATGAGGATATGGACTTGGAAGACTTGGAGTTGCTGATTGACACCAGGTATGAGGGCGAAATGAGATATGAGGTGGAAGCTGCTATTATGGCCAAATGGAGTAAAATCATGGGCAGTGAGGTTCAAGTCGTAGTGAGTCAACTGAGCAAAGCAAAGGAAGGAGGTGGGCTTGGCATTAGCTTAGAGGTAATTTTCAATTTTTTCAAAAACATTTCACTTGGGCAAATAAAGCAAATAAGTAAAAACAATAAAAAACATTTCATTGATGTAGGGAACGGTGGATGTGGAAGATGGGAGGGAAGTGCGACCTCATCATTACATACGAAGTATACTGTCGGATGGACCGGTGGGACGTGCAGGGCAGTTCAATAACAACGCGAAATGAGGATATGGACTTGGAAGACTTGGAGTTGCTGATTGACACTAGGTATGAGGGCGAAATGAGATATGAAGTGGAAGCTGCTATTATGGCCAAATGGAGTAAAATCATGGGCAGTGAGGTTCAAGTCGTAGTGAGTCAACTGAGCAAAGCAAAGGAGGGAGGTGGGCTTGGCATTAGCTTAGAGGTAATTTTCAATTTTTTCAAAAACATTTCACTTGGGCAAATAAAGCAATAGGCAATAAGTAAAAATAATAAAAACATTTCACTGATGTAGGGAACGGTGGATGTGGAAGATGGGAGGGAAGTGCGACCTCATCATTACATACGAAGTATACTGTCGGATGGACCGGTGGGACGTGCAGGGCAGTTACAGAGTGGGGACGAGTTACTGGAGGTGAATGGGAGGAGATTGTTGGGATTGAATCATGTGGAGGTTGTGAGTATTTTGAAAGACTTGCCGATGCATGTGAGACTAGGTAAGGGTTTACAAACTAACATTACTGCTTTATGCTTTAATTTTTATGAATTATTTTATTTATTACTATCTGTTTTTTGCGTTTCTTAGTATTGCGCAAGAAGGCCTGGGCAGCCACCACCGTCCCGGCCAATCGACACTGCTCAAGACCGGAATGCCTACCTTTCAAGAGTAAGAGTTTTAATTAATAAAATTGGTGATAGATTGTACATGGTGTAGGTTTAATGTGCATAATGTAAATGTAGTGTACATGGGGTGGTATATCTGTTAATAACATTTTGTGAAAATTTTATGTATTTTTGTAGAATATTTTGGGAGGCAGCTACCTCTTCCGGATACTACCACTACATCTAACACTACCGCGCTGTCCACAGCAAGCCAAAGTCATGACTATAACACCACCTCCACTTCCACTTAGTCCACCACCAGAGTACGATGGCTTTACTAAAACAAGCAGTCCAATATCTTCGGACACCAGTATGGTTGCCACAGTGAAACAACCTACTCCACCTACACCGTTATCTTCCTCATCCACTCGACCTTCTCCTGAGCGACCTCTTCCAACTGCGCTCAGCCAAGAAGACTCTTCCGTTTCTCCACCACCGCCAAAATCTTCTCCTTCGTCACCAGAGCATCAGGCGTCTCCGACATCCCCTCCCCAACAAGCAAGCGTCTTATCCCCACCACCTCCATTACCACCAACCGTCCCACCTCCACCACCAGCATCTGTCGCGGAACCGGATATTCTTGCGAACCAGAATCAAGTAAATTATCATTCGTATTTTTGGCATTCCTTCCGCTACCGTCGATGATAATGACTGTTAAATTAAAACCAAAATACATGGTCTTCACTAAAACTATTATCCTACTAACTTTTTATTTTTATTATAGTCTATTTTTTATTTTAGCCTACTTATTTTATTTTTTTCTTCACTATAGTCTCTCTACTATTTATTATTATTTATGTATTGCATGATTATATCTCTAATTTTAAGTGTTCATTTTAGCATCAAACATTTGACACAACAAACTTCTTGTTTCGCTATACAAACCTAATTCGAAACTTTTTATTTATTTAAACGCGGACTATTTTTATTCTTTATGCTTTAATTTATTTATTTAAATTATTTAATAAAACAATAATCAATCTTGTGATCTTTTTTCTTGTGTGCAAAATTGCATGTGTTTTATGATTTTTGCATGTTTTTTCGTGTACTAAAATATATACTTTTTCTTTTAAACCTACTTCAAAAATTCATACACCATAACGTTTAATTTTGCTTAAAACACTGAAATTTCAATGGAAGCTTATAACGTCCGAAAAATCAACAATGTTTTGATGGTTTTTGTTTGCGTTTGACCCTACTTTTCTCCCGTGACAATTTTGCTGCTGCTGCGATTGAAAAAGGTGCCCGGACTGATAGTGCCTGTAGCCACAGAACGACTCATTTCTTCCGCTTCATATGGGCGCTCCACTGGATCTTCCAGTTTTGACGGGACTGACAACTCAGATGGATTGTCAGGCAGTGCCATGATTTTCCCATCTGCCCTGGAACGCATCGTGAAAGTAAAGAAGGAGGAGGAACCCCTCGGCATAAATGTTGAGTTGGTGGACGAAGGGAAAAATGGCGTGATGGTCACTTCCGTTGCAATTGGCGGCCCTTTCGCCCGGGATGGCAGGATCCATGCTGGAGACTATCTGGTCGCTATAAATAACGAATCCCTCAGGAATATCACGAACGCACAAGCAAGAGCGATTCTAAGGAGAGCCCAACTTTTCTCCAAGGATTTAAGGTTGTTTTTCTTCCCCTTTTTTGCTTTCTCCTGCACATAAATGAAACCAAGCTCGACAAAAAAGAAAATTCAATCATGAGAACTTGCATTTGCCTTAAAAAAGAGTGATATTATTATTAGTTCGTGTGTGGTCCTGGTTATACTAGTGAAATACTTTTGGTGTGTGTGGTTGGTTACATTGCAAAAATAATATTATAATATAATGGCCAACTTGGCAACTTTAGTAAATTGAACTTTAATCAAATTTGACCCTTTTATATTGAAAAAGCCATTTCATAACACAGTCAACACAGTGATTCCCTTGAGACCGCTCACACGATAACAAAAAAAATTGTTTCACAGTCCACTTATAATCTTGTTACTTACCAAACAATACCATATAGAGAAGCTATGTGTGTCTAATCCTAATAAAATCATGTCATAGTCATAACCATGTAGTACATATAGGTATTCAATATTCTACATATTTAGTTTCTACATCAGAAACTCTATAGATACAGATCGTAATGCTACCCGAGCACGTACTCCACACCAAAATAGTGTGCATACACGTGGAAAAGTAAATGTGAAAATAGCCGTTTTACTCGAATGCAATGCGTTTAATTTTTTGGAGAAAAATTGTGCTTTCTCTCTATCTCTATTTTTCACTCTCATTTCAACAAAATGTTATCTGACTGCTGCGCAGATAGATAGAAGCCATGTGCCATCATCATTTTTTTAAGATATAGAGAGATGGGATATTATGTATTGCCACACAGTTTAGCAATTCTGCCTCTAGCATACGCTTTTTAGCTGGCAAAGAAATTCAAAGCAAAAAATGAACGAATCTAGAGAGACTGCATGTCTTATTTTATTCACGTGGGATATAAGCGTAGCCCGTCGTCCGTAATAATAATCATCACATCGCCGTTGCTCTGATATGTTACAGTTACTGTTACAGCAGCACTGTTCACGTTTGAATGACTAATCGGATTAGCACATTTCTCTCTCGTCTTTTTTTCCAATGTCCCTTGTAAGGCTTCGCTGATTCGGCACTCGCGGAGAAAGCACACGAATTATACGTGTTATATCTCTGTCAAGTCTGGAGAATGATATCATTTTTTGTATGATAGCAAGTATGATGATATAGTAGATACATGCGATGATGCGTGCAAGCAAGCAAAAAACGGGTACGTGCTTGCAATTTTCATTATGACAAAAAGTCATTTGACCAAATGGACTGTTAAGAAAAGTCGGAAGCTAAAGCGAGCCTTCTCGCTTTACACTAAATTGCTGGAAAAGGAGCTCGTTTACTCGTATGTATTTCAAATTTTTTTTCGCTGGAGAGCAAAGTAAAAAAACAATAAAAATTTAATAGGCACTTTTTCAATGAGGAATGTATAATAAATTTTATTGATTAAAATGATTAAAGAGCATGTGTGTGTATGTGTGGTAAAAGTTTGCCAAGTTGAGCTTTTGCCAAAAAAGGAAGTAAATTCTGGAAGGGAAAGATCAAACTAATTTTGTTCGTGTTGGAGAGATTTGTTAGAAAAATATACAAGAGTGATACGGTTGATTTCGCGAGAGGAAGGAAAGATTTTTTTGCTTATTTGCCACATATATAATTATTGCCCTAGATCTTCCCCATATATCCGGTTTGATCAAAAAGAGAGAAAAGGAGTGAAAGTTGGAAAGAAAGTTGAATGGATTCCGTATTTGAGTAAGAGATGTATTGACTGCTTTCACCACGTATAGAGTACCGCTTTTTCTTCAAATTCAGAGGCATTAATTTAGCATCTGATTTATATATAGGAAACAAAAGCATAACGAGGGACATAATAATCTTGAAGATTGAGTCTTTTTTTAGGATTGTAATTAAACTTTGTTTGAAATATTCTTGTGGTTTCCAGTGTCTCCTACATCCCCGCGTCAGACGCAGAAGTTCATCGTCAAACACTTGCCATTCAACAAACAGCAGCGAAGGAGTTGACCTCCTCCGCGTCGTCGGAGGAAACGAATCGGGAGGTGGGGGAGGAAAGCGTTGTGACAATTTCGAAGAAGACAGAGCAGAGGCAAGCAACTAGAGTGCACATCACTACTTCTACTACTCGTTCTTCTTGTAGCACTGTTTCCTCTTCTGCTCCTCTGATCGTAACCTGTACCTGGGCACAAGTCCAGTTACTATTTTGGTGGGAGTGGGAAGTGGAGTTGTGATCACAACACTCGCTCTTTCACTGATCTGATCTATAAACAAAAGAGTAATTAAAAAGAGAACAGAGAAGATCATGAAGATGCAGGCAGTAGTGCATTCACACACACATATAACTTTTGACTATATACTCTTTTTCTGACAATGTTACAATATGCTGGAAATTAACGGTTTCTTTTTGTCTCTGGACATTTTCTTCAATATAGGCCCAAGGGACAGGAAACTGTGAGAACTCCAGCGGACGGGCAGGAAGCTCCTGAGGACATAGTCCCTTCGTTAACGACGACAACAACAGCAGCGAGCGTAGTAACCACGACAATCCCTTCATCCGTTAAACCCTCTATACCTCAGTACAATCCTTCATTAACAAGAGCTCCCATCCCTTTTGCGAGAAGTTCGGGCATTCCACCCCCAGTTCCGGCGAAACCTGGATCAGGGGCTGCAACAGAAACGAGTACGGTGTTCATAAATACCAGTGAGATTCCTGTGCCAGCAGCTACCCAACCAACAGTTCAAAAACGGGTAGTGACTCACGTGACAATATTTCCCAGTCCGCCACCAGACTTGGTAACGCAAGTGAGTAGAGTACAGACAACAACTACGCCGTCACCTGCACCAAAGCCAACAGTTAGCACTGTAGAAACATCGCCAGTGTCATCGGTAGCACCACCACCACATCCTGCACAACCAGTAACTACACCTCCTGAAGTCCCGCCACCACCGCCAATAACTCCAGACGAGCCGGAGAAAGAATCTGAGTCTGCAATTATACCTCCACCATCATTACCTCAGCCTGAGACAGAAACGGAACAAGAACCGGAGCCAGAGCCGCCATCGGAATTGGAATCCACCTTGTCCATTGAAGATCCTTCAGCGCAAGTCGGAAGTGTCGTGAAAAGCGAACCGGAAGTCAGTTTACAACAGTCTAGCTCTACGGAAATGGTGAATAAGGAACCTTTATCCTCTACGAGTGAAAAGGACCCTTCGTCGAAAACGATCAAAGGAGGAAGCGGTAGCGGAGGGGGAGGTGGAGGGGGTAGCAGTGGCGATGAGAGTAGTGCTCTTCTAAACTGGTAAGAGCTTTGCTTTGAGAATTGTGTTTCCTAAACTGATATTTTTTTGCTAAACTTATATTTATTTTTAGGAATAAACACTGGGGTCCAGAGAGACTCGTGTCGGTTCACAGAGAGCCGAGCAAGTCTTTGGGGATCTCCATTGTGGGTGGAAAGGTAGATTCTGTACAATGCAGGGCCCGACTCTGGCTCGGCTATTTCGGGAATCTTCATTAAGAACGTTTTGCTTAATAGCCCAGCGGGAAGAACGGGACAGCTTAAGGTAGGTATAAAGTAACGAAAGGTAAAATGATCCACATTGCGATTCAGCTATATAAATAAAAATTAAATTATTCACAAAACCATAGACCGGAGATAGGATCCTTTCAGTTGATGATGTTGACTTGAGATCAGCTAGTCACGAACGGGCAGTTGAGGTGATCCGAGCTGCAGGGAATCCTGTTAGATTCCTTGTCCAGAGTCTAGTTCACTGGGTAAGATGAAACTTCCTTTTCCGCACCTCTTTATATACCTTAAATTGTATACCATTACCTATACTTATAATGCACTTTATCAATATTATTATGTCTCTGTTGTCTCCTTCACTTTGTTTTCTTACTGTTTCTCTGTCTCTGTTTTCTGCTAAAAATATTTAAATCATGATGGTGACATGGGACTGTTGGGGGTAAAACACTACAATTGCTTAAATCTACTGATGACGTATTGGAAAAAATGCTCGCTTCTACTATGCTTCCTTTACTTCACCACACCTTCTTGACTCTCTCAACATTGACTTCAAAAACCGACGACAGTCTGACGGGATGGGCGTGAGCNTATGTCTCTGTTGTCTCCTTCACTTTGTTTTCTTACTGTTTCTCTGTCTCTGTTTTCTGCTAAAAATATTTAAATCATGATGGTGACATGGGACTGTTGGGGGTAAAACACTGCAATTGCTTAAATCTACTGATGACGTATTGGAAAAAATGCTCGCTTCTACTATGCTTCCTTTACTTCACCACACCTTCTTGACTCTCTCAACATTGACTTCAAAAACCGACGACAGTCTGACGGGATGGGCGTGAGCATTGGAAGTCACGAAGACTCTGAAACTTCCGAACGTTCCGAAGGTACTGAACGAACGCATACGCAAAGCCAAAGCTACTCGCAAACTGTACACTCTTCACAAACACAATCCTGCTCCTCCGCAACGTGCACTAGCACATGCACCTCTACCACCACTGGTACTGGTACGGCTTCCGCTTCCAGAACAGAGACGAATGGAGGTCACAGTGGAAGTGAGGAAACCACCTCTCTCACACCCAGCGTTAGCCATACCACAATAGCCAAAGGTGAAACACCAGAAGGTCTCGTTGAGGAGGATGAGGATGAACAGGAAGAGGATGGAGCAGAGTCCGAGGTGGAAAACGCCTTTCTCCGGGCTTTAAGTCCGGATGAAGGACTTGGGATAACAGCCCCTTCCCCGGTGACACCAGCCAGGACTCCCAGTCCCGAAGTGATACAGGTTGCACCCACACGTTCCTCTTCTTCTAACTCCATTACGCTCCTTTACCAAGCGCGAACCAGACAAAGGCCAGACGATTTCATGACTATGGAGCTTTTCCTCTAGAAAAACATACATGAAATGTAGAGAATTTTTAGCGCAAAGAATACACACACTACGAATCTTAAAGATTCCTGACGCAGAAAGACGCACTCTGTTCTTAAAGAGTCAGTCAGTGTTCCAGACAGACATAAATGACAATTTTTGGTGACGATGATGATCATGATGATGATGATGAATCACCACCGGACAGCTTTTGAAATCTGCTGGTTGGGTGCATATCAATCCATCAAAAAATCATTTATCAAGCCATGCCAGAACCGGTATCGAGGTTAGTGGACTTGTTGAACTATAATTCATTTTTTAACAATACACACACTCTATCTCTCTCTCCTAAAAATAACTAACAAATACACTGAAAGATAAAACCGCAAAATACTAAATTGCCTAACAATAAAAAAGCAATAATTTTGGCTATTTTTAGATTTTAGCACTGCTGTTATCAATGGCATGGCTAATTTTATAATCAAACAACCAACAATCCTTTCTAAATTCCAATAATAATTAATTGTTGCTGTTGTATATTCCAAACCAACCAAAAAGTTGCAATCCATTTAACCTTTATATAAAAACTGACTGTTATTGAGAAAAAGGAATGAATGAGTGAACTAACCTCTGGAAACGTGTTTCCTTGCTAATGTTTTAATGTTTGAAAAGTTTTTGCAGTTTGCGTGAAAAAGCTGTAAAAGTAAGTAATTAAACTACTCCTTGTTGTCAATAGAGCATCAAGCAGCATCATTGTTAACGTTCAAATCATATATAACCTTTACTTAATATATATCTGTAGTCATGAAGATCCAAAGGGCCGTTAAATTTGAAACATGAAATTATAACGCAAACAGAGACCTGTACCGTAAAACTTAACTTTTTTTAGTAAATTCTTTTCTAAACCTTTCTTTTTTACCTTTTCGGTTGACTATTTTATGTTGCTTTTAATAACTCTATACAGCAAAAACGAAAAAAGATTTGCGCTGCGACACATGAAACAAACTCACAGTTTTACCTGAGACGTTACATATTTTAACGCTTTAATTAAAACGCTTTTATTATTTGCATGTGGCATATATATAACCACATTCAACACTGAAGCATTGTTTAATTTTTACGAAACACTAATAGCTATAAATATGCTTTTTGCAAAAAATATATTTACAAAAGTTCTAGTGTTACTTTTTCAAGCATTATTGCATGCATGCACAAATTACATGAGAGCACTATCAAAGCAAAAAATATATATTATATATAAAACATCATACAAAATATAAAGAGTTTTGTCTTTAAAAAAGAAGAAAAAATGTCGATTTTTATGGTTAATTGTTTAATGACTTTGATTGCCATGTAGAATCGATATTGAAGTAACAAAAATCACAAATATAAATTCTCAACGAACCTACTTTATTAGTGTAAATGTGCATGCTCAAGATGATGTTGTGTGGTAATATGTGGAGTGTTGCCGTTGGTGTCACCTATCTTTTAAATTGAATGGCAAAGCAATTTAAGAATTGTAGAAGGTCATGGTCATCTCTAAAAGTATATTATAGCCTATCATTTTCTCACTATTAAAACCCTTTCATTAGTACAAAAAAATAATAGTTTTACTTTGTTCACATTGGTGGGTTTTGTAACGATAACAAAAGATGAGCGTGGTGTGTGGCATTTGATCTCTCTGTTGGTGGGGGTGACATGAGAAAAAAGACAAGTTGGTAGTCATCAGTCTTGCTAATTAATAATGTACATACACAAGACAATACTTTTTATTTCACTTCTCTCTACTACTTCACTCAAACTTGCGTCCCCTTTTGACCTTGATCATTTTTTTCTCCAAAGCCATATAAGAACCATAATATATAAATTTGAAGCGACAAGTATATTAGTAGCTCGCACCTCTGAATATTGCGAACCGTAGTAGTTTAATTATAGTTTATTGTATGATTTCACTGGAATGACCTGTATAAATTAGTAAGAAAGTCACCAGTAAAAGTAACTGTCTTCCTGTTCACTGTCAATCAAAAGCAATCTGATAATATGTTATAATATAAAATGATCATCATGTGATTTGTCATGCATTCAGTTATATTTTTTCAACAAAATCAAAAACACAAGGTTGTGTTATTGATAATGATGATATAATGCTCGTGTAGTTTAAATTAATATATAATACATTTAAAAACTGGGAATGACGCTTTTTTCTTATTTTTATTAGAAACCGAGTAATTTTTTTAAAATTAAGTTTTTATTTGAATGATATGATGATGATGATGACTTCTATATATCTGCTCTGCATCCTTTCTTTCAGTTTAACACATTTTCAGTTGATTATATATTGTGCAGTGAGCAGCAGTTTAGAACGACAAAAATATATATATACCAAATTAACATGTTGACACAAGAAAGAATATATATATTTATTACATAGTTTACTTCTGTTTTCTTTGTTTTGCATTGCAAGCAGTTTTGAACATAAATCATTATATCGCTATTTGTATAGTAATTTATTATTAATATTTTTTTTATTTCGATAAGGCGCTATATATATTATATTAAATATATAATATTCTTTAGCTGGGCGGGGTGAGGGTGAAGGCAGCTAGTTTAACTTTTTTTATTCATACAAAAAGCTAAAGAATGGAACAAAACCTAAAAGTCTTGTCTTTTTTCTCTATTTTTTGTAGTAGTCAGAGAGCTAGAGGGAGAAGGAAGGGTTGATGAGAATGATGATGAGAAAATGAGAGAGAAAAATGACCGTGTCACACCTCCTGTGCTCATTTGCCACCCACAACACCACCGCTACCACCACATCTACTAAAAAATCGCCATTACTTCCAATAGCCCCAAAATTTCCGGCAAATTAAAGGGATCTCTCGCTATCTGCTACTTTTACTACTACTACCACCACCACAACTACTACTTCAACGATGGGCACATTTCTTGCTACTGCAGCAACAACTGCAACCACTCCACTCAACTGAACAAAAAAACACACAACTAAATTTGAAAGCATCAGCAACTGCGTTGCACACTCCAACTAATAAAAAAATATGTTCCATAAAAATTCCCAAAAGAAATATTACTCCGGAATCGGAGAAAGTTCCAAAACAAACTATTCTTCCATAACATAAAAATGTGCTGTGCTGTGCTATAGCTGTTGAATTCCGATATTACTGATCCAACAAATAACTCAATCTGTGTAGATATGTAAAATATTAATTTAGTACGTAATTTAATTAATTACTATACGAGTAGAATTTTGTAGAAGGATGACATTAGTGATCTTTAGTAAGTAACATTAATCAACTAAATTCTCATTATACTCTTAAAACTTAAAAGTCCTTTACATGGATACAGATACCAAACAAGCTCAACTTTATCTGGTCATCATATAAAATCTTTCCTTTTAAAACATCATTACCTATATAACCATATAACATATTAAGACAGTTTACAGTAAATTATATAAAAACATCAACAATTGTCGTTATAAGTTTAAAAAGATCCAAGGCAAATTTTCTACCAAATACATACACATACAACGTAAAGTGGACAAACGAGAGTAGAGTTACGTTTTACGTATTAACTACTATATAATTGCTATAAACTATGTTTTGAAACTTTTTGGAAGTGCTATTTTGAAAAAAAGTCAACCGATGCAAACGGGAAAGCTATTACATAATATGTATATTTTCAATATTAAAATGGGATTATGACAAAAGTATGAAAATTTGCAGTTGGTATATTTTAAAATTACAACGACAGCATTACAAGAAACTTTAATCTCATCGCACCTTTCGAATCTCTAATACTACATGACAAGGTTCCGAAAAAGGCGAAACTAATAAAATGTAATATATATAATTATATATAAGGATTGACGAAGAAGGTATTTCAAGAAATTTCTTTGAAGTTGCAAAAAAATGTAGACTGCACAGATTTCAGAGAGATCATAGAATACTAACAAATATATTATTATGGTTAGGCAGGTATATTAAATACGTTAAGTGATAAGAATACATTTAAATAGTTTAACAGCTATACAGATTACATAAGATTTCGATTCAGGATTTGAAGAGATTCTTTTAAAATATTTAAGCATAAACTCCTTGTTGATATTACAACTCCATACAATACAGTTGTTTAATTACTTGCAACTCTTTGGGTCGTGAAGTGAAACCTTGAAATTATTATAACTTTTAAAGCGCTTTACAATTCCCTCGATATGAGAATTAGCAAAAGAATGAAATTGTGTTGAAACTTGTAAAATTGTCTTTTAAAAATGAAGTACATAATATTTCATTCTACAGGTTTCTTTTAGATTGGGCTTATAAATTACAGTGATTTCAATTACAGATTAAATTGCAAAATATGCTTAAATATTTTAAACTAGAGAATATATATTGCTACAATATATAATATAAAAAACCAAACAATCATTTTCAAAACTGGAAAGCTTTTGCCAAAATGCCAAATTTTTAAATCGTGCTACTTCCGTACAAGTCATTTTAAATTTTTTAACTAGACAAGACAGATAGGGGTAATATTTATTAACAATTTTTAGTCAAAAATTAGTTTGATTAAAATATAACAGTTTTTCGTAAATAAGTTTTAAACGTTAAAAATTGCAATGGCAATTATTTGTGCGTAATTTGACCTTGTGATATTTCACTAGCCAGATCGTATTAATCCTTTTCCCATATATAGTTCATGTTTTAAACTAAATATTTACTCACTTTGTAAAATAATACTACTGACACAACTAATACCATGACTAAATTAACAGCAAATAAAAAATACTTATTTAAAAAC
>JAHZMV010001388.1:0-14021 GCA_027743765.1 Coecobrya sp. COE2 | reverse complement strand
GCTTCATAATGCGGTGCATTATCGGTGAGAATACCAGCAAACCAAGCCTCTGAATCATCCAAGGGCCTGAATGCCAATCCTTTCAAAGGTTAAAGGCGGACAATATTCTATGATTGAACACGCTTGTTTGAATGCTTTGCAGTGTTATAAACCGGTTGATATCACATATTAAAGAAGTCTTTTGTCTTAACGGTTCTCTTGAGGATTTATCTTCATTTTGTCATGAAAATGAAAAGACTATTGATGAATGTATTATCTATTCGACTGAATACATACAATAGTCCGGCTTATATATTTCTCTGGATTACAGTATCAACATCAACAAAAATTATCGTCATCTACTCAGAAACCCTTTATGCTCTTTTATCGGCCCTCAAGCCAAGTATAAATACATAAATAAAATGGCTGATTTTATCTGTGCACTACATGTTCATAGGTGCACAACGTTAAATGATAATCTATATAACAAAGTTGTTATTTTCTCATCCTGTCTTGCTATTAAATGTTGTTTGCTTTTCGTGATGCTCACCCTGTTTGCCTCTGTCATTTCATCTCTCATAAAGACAATATCAGCAAAAGTATTTGCAGGCAAGAAACACGAAAGAAAAAGGGCAGGTGACACACTATCCTGTTCCAATATTTACCATAAGATTTAGACCAAACATTACCTTTTTGTGTACACACTTTTATTCCTTTTCCTCCCCAAGGCAGAATTTCGCATTACCTTTCCTTCTGATGATGGTGATCATTCTCGTTGTTAGAGGTAGTGTACAATGAGCATACACAATTTGCGGCTTTTCACTACGACGTACTTCTATCTCCTACTTTACTTTGCTTAATGTTGTTGTCACCGAATACCATTCATTCCTATTACTTTACTACTACTTCACTCTACCTAAGACGACGACTCAAATGTCGCCGCAAACTCACTCAGTCCTTTTTATTCTCCTCAAACAAACAAAAAGACAGCTTTTCAAGTTTCACCCTCACAAACGCTGCTCTCCCTGCACATCTTCTATGTGTACAATTTATTATTATGTGGTGTGTACTTACAATTCTTTCTCATCAAACGGTATTTTAGCAAAATAAGTGTCAACCAACAACGTTACTGTATTTGTGTGCACACGGCATCATCAGAGTGCACACACGACACAAGACCTTAAAACGAAGTCTATCTACCTCCCTCTCCTCCACATCCTTCTCAAATATCAGTAAGAGAAGTTAGCTGTGACTGGAGTATGCATGCACTCAAAGGCAAGCTTAAATAGCACCTTAGCAAACTCTCATCCGAAATGACGACGGTGATAGTGATGATGACGATGGGAATAAATCCACACGTCAACTAAACATCCAGTCAGTGGATTAAGTTGTGATTGTATGTCTACATTATATACATGCATAAAAGATATTATGTGCATTTGCGATTACTCGGGCTCAAATGCCAGGACGGCAGGAAGGGAGATGAAAACGCGCCCATAATGTATATCCTTCTTACTAACACACGGAAACGAAATACTCGGTAATTGGAGGAATCCACACTCAAAATAATTCACAAACTTCCACACGACCAAAATCCCTAAACCAAAAGGTTGTGCTGTATGTGTGTGTGCTCTAGAATTTCCTCCATGATCATCGTCATCATCATGACTAAAATCACTTGCCGTTGCGTTGTGCTTCAATCTAAATCTACATGTTTCCCTTTCCATCATCACAAAAATCTCTGTTTTAATACTTTTTTCCTGGCACTCATACTCACAGTATACCAAGTACACATAAATATTATGCTTAACTCGAACTCAGCGTACTAATAATACGGAAAGGTATTTATGTATGGGTTGATGCTGACTCTAAGACGACTACTACTGCTAAATGCTGACTGCCACTCCTGCCATCAGAGCCACCGCTGGTGTTGAAGTGCCCAAATCCATCAAGTGAAATCTAATAAAGTGTAGTAAAAATTGATGTAGTAAATTACGTAACAGATGTGGCTTTTTGCTTTATACACTTTTTACTTTACAATTTTGGCTCTCAAAAATAGGCAGTCAAGCAGGAAAGAGAGAAGCAATGGCAAAACAGGTATATTAATGGTAGGTGTAGGTATAATATATGCAGACGAATAAATAATGTTCCACTTCGAACTTTCAATATAATTTGCCGTACATACCCCATACTTTAATCAAAATATACATACAGACAGATATATTTGCTTGAGCAGTTCTGCTGCTGTTGTTGATGTTATGTTGTACGCGGTGTTGATGGTTATGGAGGTATAATGTCGTGCCAAGTTATAGGGAAAATTGCAATCAAAATGACTAAAGGGTTTTCGATGGTAAGGTAAGTTTAAACAGCAAAATAACAACGGCCGGATATATTGAAGTACATAATAGCGAGTAGAGCGACCGTGTTGGTGCTAGTGCTACTGATGCTAATGGCAGGCCCAGCTTTTTAGATGGATGTATGACGATCATCTTGCATGAATGAATAATTTTTCATATTGATTTCTTCCCTCCTGCTGGCACTCTCGTACAGTAAAGCATCCATCGTGAAAAATTATAACGCGCGTCTCTGGACCTCTGCGGAGGTACGCGACAGCACAAGGCAACGGTGAAAATATATCTACTCCCTTCCACAAGTACTTAACTTACCTCTTTCATTCATCATCAACTTTATTTGCTCCCAAGCTTAAGCAATATGTGTGTTAAAGTGAGCTGAAAGGATTTTCTCTTGCTTTCGTGCTAAAACCTTTCCTCTGCGAAAATGTGTTGAACACGACGACGAGAACAGTCTGGAAACAAAAAAGTAGTTACTCACTTTTTACAACCAGTCACTCATTCAAATCACTTTTTCTGGAGAGAAAAAAGAGGACGGATATGTGTTGCTTATATTTTATATATACCTACCTATGTTGAATGTAACAGATTTTGAAAAAAAGTAGAATTTACCTGAGAAGTATATAATAGGCTGGTATGACGGCTGGTGTGACTGTATGACTGGTGCGTTATGTTATACAATGCAGGCAATAAAAAACTTTCTTTTTAAAAAGAACCTGCAGCAGAACCGGTAGTGGGTGCGTGGTCTAAACCGACATCTACACCGACATGTATAATATAAAATACATACCTTTGTATATTGATAAACAAGGTAGCATATTTTTCTGAAAATGTGTTTACTGCAGTAGTGTGTTTCACACAACTAACTTTGTGCACAAGGACGAAAATAAGACATGAATAGAATCATCCATACTAAACAAAGTTAGTGTACAAAAAACAAAGTCAATGTATCCAATCCACCTCTACCATTTGAGACGACGTGCATGCATGCATAAATCCATAATAATACTCTAACATCGCTACCGCCAGAAAAGTGACTTGAAAAACTCGAACAATATTATTCACTTTACAGTTTTACTACCGCGCACACGGCCTGGATACGTACACTACACATACAATATAATATGTAGTTTGTGTTTACTACGTCTCGTCATACGTAATAATTTTATTTTCCTTCAGTTTAACCTTAAAGCTGATATGCTGAGTAAATGTAGCAAAAAAGCGGGGAGAGAAAAACGCGGTGATGTAAGCAAATACTATGCAAAATGAAATAACCTGAGTGAATAAAGTGAGCAGTTTGAGTGAGGTGACTACAATTTTTTATTCATGTCTTACCTTCATCCCTTCTTCCTCCAGTACCTTAACAAAAGTGGAAAAATAAGTAAGTATATGTGCTCTAGATACAACGTTTCTTTTTTGTAAAGTATGGAGCATATAAAGAGAATTTTAAGGTGAAATACTCGAGGGAAAAGACACGTATGCAGAGAGGGAGAAGGAGAGCGAGAAACACAAGAAGGTTTGTTACTCAAACAGAGAGTTGAAAAATATCCTGCATCATGACAAAATATGACTTGTCGACGACAAACAGGCAGGAAAGAAGCAGAGGCACCTGCGAAAATAGTTTTTATATATGCTCTTCTATTAGGGTTTCAATCCAAGGATGACGATGATGATGTATGTAACTTTGTAAGTATGCAACGTTTTAATATAAGCAGAGAGAGAAAAATCTCGGTGCTGATGGTGGTGGTGGCAATAAGCAGAGAGTTTTAGGTAACGAAAGTAATATGTAACAACAGAAGAGCGAATGAGACTAAGAAGAAGTGAGTAGAAGTGGTAGTAGGAAAAAGGACGGCGACAACAGCGGCAGCTGTGACAGGAGAAAACAGGAGCAATATATGAAAAGGAAGAAGAGAATTTTTCATGTGTTGTTTGTTGGCCCTTCTGAATTCTGTGATTTGATATATAAACCTGCCGTGTTCCACTCTAACTCGTTCGTTTGCTTTTACATCATATCTTCTTTTGTCGTCGTACGTGTATTTTTGCTTCATTGGCAGGCATCTCTGAACTGACTGAACGCGGCGGATTTACTATGCATGCATGTATTTCTTATATAATTCACTTCTGTAATATACGACTTCGCTGTTACTGTAAAATAGAAAGAAGAATGGGCAAATATTTCGAAGGAGAAGACGAATAATGCTAAACGAAAAGGAAATGTAGGCAAACGAAACGGTGGCGGGGCTGTTGCGGTATGTGACTGTGTAGTAGCGAATGTGTAAGGTAGAATTTGTAAAAAGGTAGTTCCATTTCCATTCCGCCAAGGAAAGGCAAAGTAAAAAAAAGTTGGGAACAAGAAGAAATTCACCACCACCCCGAGTAGTCAAACAAGCACGTACCTTTACTTTTGTTGCTTGTGCCCTGAATGTTGAAAATGTGAAATTTCCATATAAGCTTTNGCCAAGGAAAGGCAAAGTAAAAAAAAGTTGGGAACAAGAAGAAATTCACCACCACCCCGAGTAGTCAAACAAGCACGTACCTTTACTTTTGTTGCTTGTGCCCTGAATGTTGAAAATGTGAAATTTCCATATAAGCTTTCTTGCCTGCTTTTACTTTGTTCAACTACACCACTACTTCTGCTGCAGTTGTGCATGAAAGAAGATTCACAACAGAAGTAGCAGAATGTGGATGGTGGCACTTTTTTTAGTTTCCAGTCAAGTCACTTTTCAGTGGGTACCTTGACGGTGTGACGGTACGGTGATGATGGTGGTAAGCAGACAAGCAAGCACTTGAACAGTAACAACGAACCAAACGATGAGTAGTACCGCACAACATTTACCAATACAGTCAGTGATTCGCGGTGATTGCATNACCACTACTTCTGCTGCAGTTGTGCATGAAAGAAGATTCACAACAGAAGTAGCAGAATGTGGATGGTGGCACTTTTTTTTAGTTTCCAGTCAAGTCACTTTTCAGTGGGTACCTTGACGGTGTGACGGTACGGTGATGATGGTGGTAAGTAAGCAGACAAGCAAGCACTTGAACAGTAACAACGAACCAAACGATGAGTAGTACCGCACAACATTTACCAATACAGTCAGTGATTCGCGGTGATTGCATAATATATTATGTATGTACACACACAATGTGTACTTTTGTAAGCATACAATGTTGTTGTTCTCGTCACACATAAGAAAAAGTTCTGTTGTTTTTGTTTAGAATCGAGATGGATGGCAACGAATGGAAATTGAAATAAACAACGAAACACTTTCTGTTATTTGCCTTTCCTGATGAAAATGTGTTACTTTACAGATTTTTTATCCGATTTACGTAATCCGATGACGAATAGAACAAATACATAGCAGCACATATTATCGTGTCGAAGCCAATATTTCGCTTATTTCAACCGAAAGGTAGATTATGTAGCTGGCGTCTAGTAAAAATTGAAAATGTTTAGGAATGTCTAAAAATCGTTTCACTATTTATAAAATTAGATATGCAATTTCATGTAATATAATATTTCTTTACAACGTATATCAACAAAATGGCAAGAAGGAATTGATATGAAGTGTTGTGGGAGTTTAGATTAGAAGATGCATCATCGTCATCACTGATATGGCCATCGCCATCACATATCGTCAAAGTTTTATATTTAACACTGGTAAAGTGAGAAATATAATCGGAATAATATTATATACGCGCATTTTTTATCGTGTAGTCTGTGAAGGTAGGTATACATGGTGTGATGGTGTGGCAGTCAGCATTCATCTTTTTTAACAAGCCATCTACAAAAAAGCTGGCACTGACTGACGATCACTTGGATGTAAAATATGTGAGCGAAATAATTTGACGTAGCAGCAGCATAGCAGTAGCGGCGGCTGTTGTTGTTTAGCTGAAAGCTGTTGGTGATGTGATGATGATGGGGAAAATGAGAATACACAAGGATGTTTGTTACCTGCTGATGTGATTTGTACCCTGTGCTCTCCTCCTCTTTTACGTCGTCGTCGGTTTTGATATACATACTTAAATATAAAAAGTCAAAAACTGCAAAGAGATGTTACGCGTAGAAAATGCTTCCCGTGCAAGTTGTCTTCCCAGCTAATAAATTCAGGAGCAGCCAGAAAGCACACTGTGATGATGCTTTGCTTTTTTCCTGTCAAATTGTGCTGAAATTCCTGCTGGCATATGATGAAAGAGGTGGCCAAAAAATTTGTTAGCGACGACTTCTCATTCAAATTTCATGAAAACGAGCTGAGCCTCCATAAATACCTACTATGTAGTGTACGTTGTAAGCGCACATTTGAAGAGCCAAGCCGGTAATGTATATATTGTACCTTTATCATCATCTTCACGATCCGTATAGCATGGTTCATGCATGATTCCCAAGAGAGACTTACACAAGCAAAGCTTCTCACTTTTCGTACCTATTTGCTTCTGCTTCCTTCCTTTTTCACACTTTTTCCACACTAGCACTTGTTCTTTGGAGATGCTCCTTTTGGATGGAAAATATATATTGGTAAGAACAAGTAAAGTGTAGATGTCTCGGCATTTTATATACAGTTGAAAGAGAAAACGTGTAGTATAAACTGTTTAGAAATAGGCTCCTGGCACCACTTGCTCCTAACAAAACACATATTTCACAACTCACCTTCTCTCACTACTTCCACCACCATCAACATTTCAAATATTTTATCTTGTTGAAAACTGCTCATCTTTCTTTAAACAAGCCAACTGCTCTTCTCCTTCCAAAATCAAAATAAAAAAGTGTTTTCGAAAGGTGGAAAGAAGGAGAACGAGGAGAGAAGTGATATGACGATGATCTGAGAAGGAGTATAAATCTGACGATTTGGGAATGTGAATTTTCGTACAAAAAAATCAGTATGAACTTTCACACCCACCACTTTTCCCTGTCTTTCATTACGAAGGTGGAAAGGAAAAGAGAAGGGTTCTTTCCTTTTTTACAGATAAAAAATTGACTTGTTCGCGTATTATACTATAGTCATCGCTATCTATCTATTTTATGTTCTTGTCCTCGCTATTTATTGCCTTCCTTGCCACTTTCAACTTTACAGCCAGCTGTCAATATAATATTGTATGTCTATCTGTATTATTTATAATGGGGAATATTATTGGCCTCATTTACATGCATTAAGTTACACGTAAAACAAGAGTGAATGTGCATGTGTGTCTATTTTTGGCCCATCTGTCTTCGAAATTTTTATTATCTTGCTATACTTTTCCCCTGCAAGTTTTATAGAGAGAACAAGTGTTTGCAAATCCCATCAACTTGTTGTCTTACACAAATAAAATTTACATTAGTTTTTAAACTGCTACGCTGACGAAGTTGGTGATATGATATTGACAACTGACGATGGAGTTGAAAACAAGGTGACGAAATAGGAGATGAGTAATAGCACGGAATGGCAAATGTCAACGGATGTGTAGCATTAACGTAAACTTTTAGAATGATACCTCTAACCACAAATATCTCTAATATAATGCAACTAATAATCCATTAAAAGTATAATATAAAAATAGAACTGTATGTATCGATAGATTTACTATTATACAACATGCATGCATGCATACTATACACAATTTTGAGGTGACGAGTCATTTGCCTGTAACTAAATCTCTCATACAGTCCAGCCCGGTCACTAAATTTTACGATACAAAATCTACGGATTTTATTACATTAAAATTCAAAGCTTAATTCTTATACATACATCTACTTGTGTAAAAATGGGTTCATGATTTTGTAAGTATTCCAGATTAGGGATTTAGTATTTCCTGTCCTTTCTCTAAGAAAATCTCCTATTGTTGTGGATATACTATTTGCAACCACTGCATTAAAAACAAGTACAAAATGAATTTGACACAGTCCATAGATATGATCAAGTTTGTATGCGAATCAAGGTAAAAACGCTTGGAAAGCAGTTAGCGATACTCTATGTCTATCTTGAAAACACGAACAGACTTTATTTCCACTCCATGACAACGCTCAGCATTACTTTACTTTCTCTCCTTTTCCTGCTTCTTTCAAACTTTGTGACAAATGACTGCTAAAGGATTCCTGTTGCATCGGCAATTAATTAAGCTCCCAAGAGTTTCCCCGACGCAAAGTGAAATTAGCGAAAATTAGCTGCTGCCTCTGCTATAAGCATTAGCACTATATATTATCCATGTTATACACTTTGGTTGTTACCTTGTGGAACAACAGAAAAGTTGAAAAATTTTCCGTGCCACCACCACCGCCGTCATCACGGAAAGAATGGCGGAGACGTGTAACAGCATTCTGATGATGATGATCATTGGGATGACGACGATGAAAGGAAAAACCAGGCCAGGCAAGACAGGTCGGTTGTATGCATGTGCATGTGTGCGGTGCTTCTTAATTAATATGCTGCTACCAATCTTCAGTTGTTAGGTGAGGATACTATATAGAAGATCATGTGCTGGTTCTGCCATGCCAAGCTTGATCTTAGCTCTTTACTGAGTAGAACGTGATATAACGATGGTGGTTCCGGGCTTGTGGTATTGCATGAAATAAATGGAAGGAAATATAATAGTGGCCGAGGCTTGCCTTGCATATCATTCTCATCATTTTGCGAGAACCTAAATATGTCTACCTTTGTACGATACATAAAGTCTAATTCTGCTGGATACGAGCATAGGTATTCTTGGTTGTTCCTGTGTTGATGATGATAATGACCGGCGTGACCTCGATGAAAGATGAGAAGTAAAATAGCTTTATGGCTCAGTGAATCTTAAAACAATAATAACAGTAAGATTGAAGATATGTTACGGACGCATGAGATGAGGAAGAGGATTCCTGGTGAAATACATAGATGAAAAGTATACCTTTGTACATAATATGGCCCTTATCAAGTGCACACCGTGCCACGAGGAAAGGTGACCAGACAAGGGAAAATACGAGGGAAAGTCGCAGTAGTGGCATTAGGAGGAGTGGTGTTGAGTACAAGATTTTCATGTTGAAGAGAAGCAAAGGGCGAGATAATTGGAATGGAATAGTTAGTGATGTGCCTGGAATAATAATGGTATTAAGGAACAGCACAGCAGCAAGGAGCAAAGCACAACTCACACAATCAGACAGACGGGAGAGAAAATCCGATGAAAGGAAAAACCAAACAGTGTGTTGTATATTTGTAGTGTAAAAGGCAGTGAAAGCCAAAAGACAAAATAGGAGAAAATACGATATGCCATGTATATAAAAAGTTTTTTTAGTATAGAAACATACATATGAAGACGAGGACGGACGGTATGCAGTCAACATAAACATGAAACACAACATGTGTACTAACATATACATAAAATGTACCTACTTGGGCTATAGCCTTAAGTATACATTTTACCGGGCTGTGTTTATATGCATGCATCGCGCGACATAACAGCGCAGTGTTTGAAGGAACAGGGAAGGTTTTTTTTCTATTTATGGTCAGTCAGAACAGTCGGCTTTGGCATTGTCAGTCAGCTACCGTCACCTTTCATGGTAATGCTTTTGCTACCCCTCTTTTCTCTGATGCTTTCTCATCGACTTCAATTTTCGGTTAACTTGAAAACGCTTTATTTTAACTATCAACTTTTGTACATACATATTATGTCAAATAGACATACATATTATATGCCTACTGCTTGCTCGTGATGATGCTGACGGACATAGCGGAAAAGGTAAAGATGTACATCGGGATTCATCCACTGATTCATTCATTCAACAAAAGAGAAAAGTTAGACGGGAAAGAAATTTTTGAAGGCAGGCAAGAAGAAGGGAGCAACGTCAGATGAGAGTGTCGGAAGTTGGGTTTTTGAGTTATACTGAATAGTGTATATACAATATATATACATGAAGATATGATAAACGTTGAGTATAGAAAGCCACAAAACGCGTAGATATATAAATTTTCAAATGCGCTTACAATATGAATGAAGAAGCGCATAATGTTTTATTCGATTTTACAAGAAGAGGAGACAAAAAGTGAATGGAGATGGGGAATGTGACGATGATGGCAGAAAGGTGGGGGAATCTTTCATTCATATAAGCTTTTGTCTACATAATAATAATCTATATGAGCGTGCTATATGCATTTCTGCCATACATATATCGTTGTTGATTGTACATGTCCGTTTAATGGATTCCTTTGGGATCTGCAGCTGATTGTGGAAATATAAGAATAAAAGTGGTGCAACAAGGAAATATATTAGCTGGAAAAAGCAGGAGCAAGGTGGTAGTCGCAAAAACAGCAATTGGTTGGATTGGATTTGAACACTGAATATTATCGTTGGATGTACAAGAAAAGCACGGCATAAAATATAATGGGAATCCAACAAAAACTTTTTTCTCCCCACCGTGCCGTCCTCCAATAACACCAGCCACTTCATCCCTCTCCTGTCTAGTTTGCTTTAGGTAAATCAGAAAATACTCGACGGTGTGTTTCCCCTTATGATGGAAGATGAATTGTAGATTATTCTCTGGTTGAATGCATTGTCCACCCGAAAGCTTCGTGTTTGTGTACCCTCTGGTAAATTTTCTAGTTTGCCGGTTTACTTTATGCTATTGAACTCCACAAGTTACAAGTTATATCATTTTATGTTCTCGTCGACTTTCCAATACACGTCCAGCCGTTTACATTTTTATTCTATCCTTCCTTGTTCCAAGAATGGTCACCATTCCCTATCAGTCACTTGTCCAATTGCATCTACTTCTCATTCCTGCATTCATACAGTGGAAGAAGGGAACACTCAATGAGATCAAAACTTTTGATTGTCCAATATAACATTCAGTGTAAACTTTGAACTCGAAATATATTTTTAAACTTTCCGTATTTCTTTAACATTCTAAGCAGCGGCTATTTCAGAAAATGGAAAATTTATATTTTCTCGATTTTTATTTAAAAAGTTGTAAAGTTGGAAGTGATTATAGCAAGGGTAGGACATGCATGTAGGCATAAAATAATTCATTTTGCGTGCATCAGAAGATAACAAATATGGAGGTGGCACACGACCAATGCCACAGTATAGAACATTTTCTATACCTACATATGCGTATACTTATATTGCTTATTATAGTAAGCTTTAAAGTTTTCTCCGTTTTTCAAACCCTATTCGTTCCTTGATTCGTCCATCCGTTCAGATTTCCTGTGATGTGGTTCCTATTATTATTAATATTGGCATGGGCTCTCGCTATCTTCTGCAACTCGATTATCATCCCCTTTTTCATCCACTTGATTATATTCCTTGTAGCATATATCCAAATAATGTTTTGTATGTACCTACATGTCGGTAGACACTCATGGACAAGTACATCTATATGTAGGTATGAGTAATCATAATATAACAAGAATGTTAAGCTCTTTCGTTGTTAACGGTGGGTGAGAGAGAGAGAGAGAGAAAAGTGAACGTCTACAGCTTCCATTCTTTCTAAAAGGTGGTACGATTCAAAGGTATTTCCACCAACTTTCCCCTCTTTACAGGTCTTCTCATCAACTTTCCCCAGAAACTCCCACCTTTCCTTTTATACGTATTCGTTTTCCAGCCGACCAACTCTGATTCGTTCAGTCAACCGATATGTACTCACTTTAGATCTCTCCATCTATCCATCTTACCTCCACTTCTTTCTTATTATGATCATCAATACTTTGCCGACAGGCATGTATCCTCGTAGGAATAATCATCAATCGCAAAGCGTGCATCGCATGCACCCCAGGTCCCCTATGCAAGTGTGTGGTATGAAGTACGTATGTATACTGTACATTATTACCACCTTCCTATTTCTTGTGGAACCATTCAAGAATGAAATTCGTTGCAAGCCAAGCAACTACCATTTCGTCCAACGACAAAATGCATTTATTCTCATTGCCAGATGCAATGTAATGTCCAGCAGGTAGTATAAACCAAGCAAGTAAGAATAAAGTACACGTAACATATGAATCTGAAAACCCACTACTATAAGTCATTATCATCCTTTCGCTATGATATCATTTCAAAAACTGACAAAGAAGTGGGATTACATATTAGTAACGTATTTCATCATGATAATTCTATATAGTCGGTACATGCGGGTGAAACTGAGAGTAGACTAGAGCATGCAAAGTATCTGTCAGTTTGTTCAAACCATCCATCTGCTGTCTATCATGCTTCTCGGCTTTCTTTTCTCTTGTTTTATGTTCCTCCAAAATGCACACAAGTTGACGGAAAGATGGTGAGGGAGAACGAGAGAGAGAGAGCGGAGAACAAGCATACATGCATGATTTTGCATGGATTTCATCTTAAACAGAAACGATGTCGATATAACTTATATGAGAGATGATACTAGTGGCCTGTTCGTATACAACAGAAAATACATATTTACGCCCTTGTATCACTAATAACTTACCTACCTTTGTGTAATACGTTCATGGCAGCGTCTGGTAAAGGCGAATGCTGAAATTAGCGATGTCACGAAGGAATCCGCTATGCATGACTTTAACGCGATTTAATTCGTGTATACGTAAAAAGGTGAGAGATAGGAAGAGGCATTTATTCAAGTGACTGGGCAAGCAAGCTGCATAAGTTATTGTTGTACGTGATGTTCTTTGAAAGCCAGCTCGATCACAAGCTTATAGTATATAGTACAAGGTGTGGTATAAGTAGTGGTAGTGTGTATAGTTCCAGCTACAACAACCACAGCCGTTACCAATGCCTCCATCATGCATTGTTCCAGGTAACATGTGTGTACATCAACGTGAAAAGCAAAAGTTGTCGGATGAGTTTGATGTAGTGAAGTGAAGAGACGGACCACCGTTTCAAACTGCTTTTTGCCCTTCTTCGAAAATAATTCAATGTATGATGTATGTCCATGTCTGACTGCGCTGCTTGCAATCGTGTTAAAACCCACCTTTTACTTTTAACTCAAACCACACACACTACTCGTGGAATTTCCAGAGGAAATCCTTTATTCACTCTGTCAGAACACCAAAGTAAAGAGAAAAGGTGAGGTTACCACAGCATATAATTTGCACACACGCCGTTTCACAATGCTAGTCTTTCTCCCTATAATAATGACGCTCATGAATGCATACCTGCATGAAATACGAGACCAGCCAGTAGAAATCATTCACTCAAACGTTATATGCCTAGGTACATTTTATTATTTTATACAGCTAGCCATATAGTTTTCAAAGGTATTTCATCATAATCATCTTTGCTTGTCCATATAACCAGCGCAACTCGTCTGTTATTCCTTCATTTCATTTTACTAGCCACCATCACGATACGGTGATCACAACGAATGACTATGAACTCGATGTTGATGAAGGTGAAGCATCTACTGCACAAAAGCATTGCCAACGATCGCGACCATGGCGGATGATGGTCATGACGTGAAAACTCACTTGTTATACGTTGATGGGGGAGAAAGCTTTTTCTTGCAAAGCCAGCAGCATTTCCATTCTAGCATGTATATGCATAAAGTTTAGAAAGAATCAATACTTGCCACTAACACCGCATTCACGATGTACAAACTAACGGAGAAATCAGTCATTTACTCTTTTCTCCATAAAAATCTTTTATCATCCCGTTTTCCTCATATAATCAATGAATGCCTACCATGTATTGGTGGTAATTCTTATTTTGCACTCACTACCATCGAAATAATTATTTAAAAAGCATAATCATAAGCCATCATATATCATATGATCA
>JAHZMV010001387.1:0-14576 GCA_027743765.1 Coecobrya sp. COE2 | reverse complement strand
GAAAAGCACCACTTCGATCAGTGATCCAAGTGTAAGTACAATACGCATGAGATGAAAAGTATAGTTCAAAAGGGTTATACGCACGATGAGCTCTTATCGTATAAAGATTTGTACGAAACTGAGCACAATTTTGTATCATTGTAAATAGCTAGTGTAACGTTATCATTAGAAACAGCGATTACTAGGCTTATAAATGTGTTTTTGAACCAATGTAGCATTTTCTACTTCATTTGGAAACCTTCCCCAACATCATACCCTACATTTACAATTTTATTGGCTACAAACAATAATTTGGTCAATGTGTAGAAATAAAATCTCTATTCATAATACAGACAAACGCTACTGTTCGTAAATTTTCAATAAATAACATTGAATAGTGGTAAAAAAATAAAAAGCTCTCGTAAGACCGCTAGATATAAGGTGGTTGTTATACTAACGTCTAATAGTAGAAAGAAACAATGACAGATTGCACTCTTTTATTTTTAGGAATTTAAAAGAACACTTGAAAAACTTGCACAGACTAGGAGATAATAATGATATGATGTGCGGTGTGTGTGGATAGAGGTATTAATCTCTACAACGTCTATTGTGGTGCGTCATTCAGAATCATCCACTCATTCAATCATATCAAACTGCATGGACATGAGCAAACAATCAATATACCCTCGCAACCAAGCGCTATATTTATTACTACCACTGATCTGATTTCATTTTAGAATAAGGTTTTGACCATACAGGTCCTACCAGTTACTGGTTAACAAGATCATATTACTGATCCAGTTTTATGTAAACTGCTAGTAACAAAGCCCCCAATTACAATTCCAACAGATGTTCCAATTCCAGCAGTCTTTATGGCTGTATTTTACACAATATATGTCTAATTTATAAAGAGACGCATATTATTTTATAATCAGTCAACTGTCCTGAAGGAGACTACTGTTAGCAATTGAAAGATTGGCAAAAATATCTCCGCTAACAGCATCAAAAAAGAATTCAACTCGGATAAAATTATTTTAAAACTTGCAGAGTCCTGAAATGGACAGTTTTAAAGAGCTTTTGTTTTGCTTATAAAGTGTAATAATATTTAATTAGTTAATTGTATATAACGGGGACATTTCTTTCATTTTAATGAATGTACATGCATAATTCACTATGTATACATTTAATGGTGTTGGTCGTGTGGTTGCCTTTTGGTAGCGGTGAATTAGAGTAAACTAGGATCCAAAATGACAGTCACTTAATTTTTAACATTTTTATTAACGAGTAGAATAGAGTGTGGTAAAAGTGCTTGTGGAGAAGGCCACGTCTTTTATAAAATGAATGCCCATGAATCACTTTTATCGCCTTTTCACAAAAGCCCGAATGAGTTCCTATAAATATGGTGATACAGAATATAACATCACCCTCCTACCTGCCTAGTTTGAATTAACGTAAAAGCTTAATAAAAAGTTCCATATTATGGTCCTGTTTCGTGGAGTTCTACGATCGAATTTAGATTGAGGCAGGTAAGTTCAAGTTAGGTATTTATACAGAAATGATTATGAATTGCAGTTTATGTGATGATGACATGACAAATGTGAATGTTTGTGTTGGTCCTTCTAAACTTTTTATCTGCACTACAATCTATAATAATGACTGCGATGATGAATCTTGACTGAACAAAAAAGGATATTATACAATAAAAGTTCCGTATGTAATATAAAACTTGCTATTTTACAGAAGGGAGGAATTTTGTAATAAAGGCCATTCCACCATTCATTCCACTTTGGATGTCATTTTGAATGAGCATGCACAACATGTGTGCGTGTGCCTTAAACTTGGTTTATATGATATACCTATATTTGAAATGCTAAAATGTTTCACCCTTGTATGTGCCTTTCTTTCCGCTGTTGGATTTGTTACGAAGTAGTCTGCGTACTTAAAAACCAACAGCAAACGTGGGCTCAACATAATCTCCCCTGTTGGCTGTCTAAGATGATTAGCTCACATTTTATTCATTCATTCCACAGGAAGAATAATAAAAATATGAACCTCTTGACATTACGTAATCCCTATATACTGCCGTTGATTGTCACCATTACCACCACGTCATTCAAAAGGAACGAGCGACCCAGTACAACATAAAAATCAAGATGTGTGTCGTTTGTCCTTGACGTATTGCATGTGCACTGTACATTATTACTGCTACTTAACAAAACACGCAGTGGTGGTGGAGGATGCAGAAACACCGCGGAACCTGAATTCATTAAAAGGGAAAATATACAATCATAAAATCGGAAAAGAAGGGGGCCTCAACTTCTGAAAGTACTTATACTTAAATTATTGGCAGCTGCTGCTTTCACAAACGATCAAAGCGATGTGAGCATATTTTCAGCTCGATAAAATGTTTCAGCTTGTTTGCATTTTTGTTAGCTTGGGGAACAGCTCGTACATCAGAAAATTTTAAAGAAGAAAAAGCTTGTTTACATTTGAGACAATCATAAATACAATATATGAATGATGTACATACAAAGAAGCTGAAACAAAATCTTAAAACAAAATATAATATATGTATGTATTTATTCAGACATATAGACATATAAATGCACATTATTATGACTGGCCTGTATGCTCACTACTCACTCTTATTTGGTTTGAGGGGTGTCCCAAGAGTATCATTTTGTTTATTAATTTCTATATTTAGCAATTTAGCCAAGGCAAGTTGGAGGATGCAATGTTTCCATATTTATTTTGATGCTTAGTGTGCATATTTATTAAAGAGAACAGGCCACCACTACAATTTTTACTGAAACATATAATTGTCTGTACAACAGTATGTATATATGTACATTCATTCCATTATCAACTAGCAAAGTCAGGAATACACAGAACAATTTTGTTCTTGCAAGGCAATTTCTCAGAGTTGACTTTGACTATATAAATATTTTGAAGGGAAGTAGATTGCATATATTAGATATCTACTTTCCATTTGGAAATGAAAGGCATATAGAAAGCATTATGGATGATGCATATTAATGCCAGGGTTGTTATTATGACAAGATTATATTTTTGTGTTCATGTAGCATACTCATGTATATTCTTATGTTGAAACAACTGAAATATAGTATAGGTTTACACATGTTCATATTCATCCAGATAAATGTTTCCATTTTTTGCCCCATCCTAGTCAGCTCATCTCAAATCTCAATGGCTTTGAATCAGCATCCCAAAACAAATTTGGTGGAACATTTGTCTCGCTTCTTTCTTCCCTTTTGCCTTTCTCTCTCTCTCTGAATCTGTCTGTGTTGTTAAGAGGCAAGATTTATCTTTTTTCTTGACTGCCACCACCGCTGCCCTCAACATTTCTCCACACGGTGAAATATTGTGTATTATTTTATGGGATTCTCTCTGATGATATACACTACACCATCATGATTATAAAGCAAAATACAAGGAAAAGTACTGTACTGTTTATAACTAGAAAAACGTCTTGGAACGGATGAATCATCATATCATTCTCCCAACATTCTTTTCTCATTTCGTTGATGCATTTTGTTTAAATATTGTATTCAGAGGTATTTTGTGGGTGCATGCTGATGGTGTACACGTGGTTAGTTGTTGGGTCAAAGTTTTCTTATCTTTTCTCATTCTCCCCGATTTCTATTTTCTTTTTGAACATAAATATGGTACCGAGAAAATGTTTCACTTTTCCAATGTTTCCTCACTTCTCACTTGTATCCGACGTCCTTTTACGTTAGGTCGCATCCTTGTCGCGTTATCATCATTCATGTTGTCTTGATAAGTACGTTCGCTCCCATATAATTTAAGTGTTTGTTGTACTCACTTTTCCACCATGTAATATTACAAATTCTCTTATTGCACGCAGATAATAATATTGCTTTCCATTATTGGATGGTTTTGACATCCGTGAATGGTGGTTCACTGGCAGTTTACGATATACAGATATAATTTATATGGACGGTGGAGTGCTCGCTAGAGTGCAACTTTTTATGCTGCCGTTCTTCTGCGTACAAGATATTTCGAGCAATTCAACAAAAGCCAGCACAGAGAAAGAGAAAGGTTCAAAACATTTTGTGACTTCAAAGGGAAATGAGAAGTTATTTTGAGTTGGCCATCGTAAAACCTACTAGCTAGCAATATACAAATACATTGTGTAGGGGTAGGTGAAATTGGACATTTGGGATTTAAATAATTCTGTCAAAAAAAACTTTTTGTAACTGAAACCATATATACAGGAATAACATCATATTAAAGGCTACATTTACTAGGCAATGTGGTAGAACCGCAGAGTTTGCAGTATTGAATTGGTCGGTTTGGTTCGTAGAAAAGAAATAAAAGGAGCGAAGAAGTGCTCCTATTTTCACATTAAAAGGAAAGCAGATACAGGGAAAGATAGAGGTTCTTTACTTATTTGTAAAATGTATATCGCGTAGTGGTTTGCTCACTTATTACGTTTAGCTTTGCTTTTTTGTGGTTTATCTAAATTATTAACCTTAATTCGTATGTACACAGATGAGATATAATATTATACTTCCCTATATTCACCCTGTTCACACACCAAAGTCGTAAAAATATAACCGCACAAGTTTGTGATCTTTTGCTACCATTTAGGAAGAAAACGCATGTATCTACATACATGGTTACCAGCGTTGTGCGTAATTGCGCTTGAGCATCAGATCAGTATTCGTAATAGCAGTAAAACGTCTCCCGGCAAGGACAAACACTTGAGTGAACTGGAGACGTGAAATGTCAGAGTAGTATAAAAGAACATATACAAATAATAATAAGTTTCACGTGATGTTATATGCAGTTTACAGAGATAAGGGAATTCAATCAACGGAGAATGTTTTAGATGGCAAACGAGATTTCATGAAATACTCTTTCTCTCTACCTTGGACGGTTGAAAGCGATGGATGGTGCATTGTATGTGCGTAGATTGTAACTTGTGCACTATTATTGCAAGGTAATAAACTAGCATCAGTAATAATAATCTACGACCTTTGCTGAACCCATCAAAGGAAGAAATATGGGAGAGGGGGAATTTTTTTTCACAAATCTCCACACCACACAACTAGCTAGCTCCTCGACCTAAACTATATCATTTGAAAAAAAGATATTCAGATAATTTTGAGTTTCACGATTCAATCCTCTCGGTTTCCAGTTTACCTGGTTTACGACTTGCAAATGCACTAACCCTATTTATCAAGAGTGCCTAACTAAATACATATTATATGCTGCACTTACTGTGCGTACGGAAGACAAAGGATTGTGCCTCCTCTGCACTTCCAACTCCTGCTGTCTTTTTTGTAGCTCTCAGTCTGTGGTCATGTTCAGACTCAGAAGGGGGTCACTTGTTTTACGCTTCACCTTTCACTAAATTCATCACAAGCATCTTTGGAAATAAAAAAATAGAATTGAATAGAATGAACCGTTCATACCCTTAAATATTTCCACACAAACAAATTAGTATTACTGTGTATGCATTTAATCCACGCGGATATTTTTATTGCTCACTTCTTTTCACTAAACTTTAAAAACGCACCCTCGACTCATGGTACCGTGCCGTGATGTATCTCAGTTACACATATAAACACGATTTAATGCATAATTTATAAGAATGTGGGTAACATTACGTTTTCTGGTGTTTGTAACAAACTAAATCTTCGATTCAAGTAATAAGGATTGGATAACTTTGTTTTCTACACTGTATCCTATCAGAAAAATAACAGTGTTAAATTATATTAAGTAGCTTCGTTAGAGCATCAGATTTAGATTTCATGTATTCGTATTTATAGAGCTCAGTATTGGAGGAATAATTTTTTAAATAGGCAATTTATATAAAGTGTACATTCTTTTGGCTGATATTAGAAAATTCAGAGTACGCATTTTCCAAGTTACTATCAAGCTATATTATGTGTCACTGCGACTCAAGACAGTACTTTCCACCCGCGAAGTCATTAGAATCCTAGTATGAGACGAGAGTGTATTTGAGTTTTCCTTTGAGCCAAGAAATGTGTCTCAAGGGACGGCCATAATTTTTTGCAATATAAAGCCACGTTTGCTCGTTACAGCTGTATCTGATATTTTCACGTATTAGTGCCACTACCATGCCACACGAGAGTGAGTTTTTAGTACCTATGAACATACATCTACCCCAAGCAAAAGAGTCAGTGTGAATATCTGCTGCTGCTTATAGTGCACAATTCAAAACCTGGTAATGTGGTTAACTTTCTTCAGCTTTTATAGTAGAAGCGCACAAGCATACGACAATGAGATAGCAGGAAAGCCTCTTACTTCATTCAATATCATGTGTGCGTTGAAAGTTGTCCAAAGTATAAACATTTGAGACCATTCCTCTGCAAGCTTTCTGCAAAAAAGAACCAACAATGCACATCCTACACGGGTATTATTATAATACAGTGCGCTCATTATAAGCAATGAAAACGCTCCTGGTGCTAAGCTGTTTACTATACTCACTCACTACACGGAAAACCCAGCCAATGAACTATCCTTTTAACAAGAAGTAGTAGTTTTCCGTTGTAACGTGGGAGCAGTAATAAGAACTTGAGAAGAGATCGCAAAATGGAGCTTATGTGAATATTTTGTCACTTCGTCCCGAGTCTGCATCTGCGAAGCGCTATATATTATGGATGTATGTAGAAAGAAGCATGCTTTCTCTCTTGTGAGTCGGTAACAGTGATGTGTTTGTACGTAGTAATAGCTAACAGCAGCAGAAGCAGCTCAATGAAAAAATGTCCTTGCTCTAGAAGCCCACAAACGTGTAATGGTGTAATGGCAATAATGGTTGACAGGCTAAGGGAAATGTTGGCTAGCTCGTCGCAATTTTATTTCCCATCTGAGTAATACACACAGAGAACCCAATTAAAACAGAACCTGTGAGCCTTGCTGGGAATATACTAGTGTGTGGCACACGTTCTCGGACGGTTCAAACGAAGAATGCATGTATTTGCACAAGAGGTAGTCCCAGTATACGTGACGTTATGTAAACTTGTTTAACAATAGTCTGCTCGTAGTAAGGAAACAAGTGAAAACTGAAATTCTCCACACTATTTTACATTCCGTTGTGCATATACCGTACGTATGCAAAGATTTCCAATAGGAAAAAAGTAGGAAAGGAGGGAAAATGGATGAAAGAAAAAGTAAAAGTCAGCAGGAAATGTACAAGCTCTTATACTTCTCCTCCTACTTCTCCTTCCTTCAGGTTTGCCAAAGTTGTGATCCCTCACGAACTCTGGACTGCTTCGCTCTGCTACCCATATATATGTACATACTTTTCTGCGGATACATGATATATGTAACAAGCGTAGATACTGGGATGGAAGGAATGTTGTGCCATGAAAGTTGAAAATACAAAAGTGAAACATAATATACAGCAGTGATGCTGGTGGTGGTCCAGTGAATGTAATTATTTATATGTAGGTACTTATGGGCACACATTATATCGGGTACTTTACTTGGCTATACATTCTGGTAGTATCCTTCCGGAAAAATCCCTTCTGACAAGTGAGCTGGTATAATATGAGTCCATGACTAGTCATGCAGGGATTGCAGTTCAGTGGGGCATATGACCGCTTGCTTAAGTAGTTCACTCAGTAGCTAGCTAGAAAGCCAAGGCAAGTCACTCTTTTTATGCTCATAACTACAACTGTAATATTAGATAGGTATTGAGAATGCCCCTTCCATATAGCTTTACAGTAGTAGGTTACAAGACTAACAATACTTTATGCATGTAACATTGTCATATTTTCACCAGTCCAGCCAACAGCCAGTAACAACCAAGTTGTAAATATACAATACAAGCCGGGCTATAATAATAATAACAGTATATTTTTGCTTATTTTTTACTTTCACTGTTGCTTTGCACTGCTTCCTTGTTCATTGCCTCTGGTGAATTTTCCACAGCAGTGTTATGTAAGAAAAAGTAGCACTTGATGTTGAAACCAGAAGCGACCTTTTCCATTGCTTTTCTCTTTTTTGTCGAAGAAGAAAAGCTTGAGGCACCATTATTATTATTATTGCCCCTATCTTAAACGTCTTCTAGGGTAAATACGATGAGAAATATCTACGTTGTAATGTGTATGTATCTCTTTATATAATATCATAATAGTTAATAGTTACATGTCTGAATGTTGTGTATTGCGAACTTGATCGAGTGTGGGGAAAGTATTGTATAAAAGAATCTCATAGCATTGCACAAAAACTTCAGTATAACATCGTTTGTATGTGGATGAATCGAACAGAGAAAGTAAGAGTGATTTTGTTTGAAGGAAAGTTACAAGAATCTGCGTCTTTTTGGACCAACCATAATAGTCAATGGTAGAGATAATGCACGTTTCAAGTTGAGGAGGCGATACATAACTCAATAAATGATATTATATATATATAATAGCCTTTTTTGTTCCCCTTCCCATCTCACTATTCCTTTCTTCTCGTTTCTCCGCCTGAAATGCACATACTTTCCCCTGTTATGGTCATCATAATGATCATTGTGTGAAGAAAGTAGAATTCTAAGAGTGAAATCTGTTGAAATACAATGGATGAAAAAGCTAACAAAATTGCAATGAATTTGGTAAGAAAACCAGGCCAGAATATATCCTACATATTTATTTCAACAGTGATATATTTATAGCACATCTTTCAACGAGATCAAACCATGCAAAATATTCCCTGCTTCCGGTGTGCTCCCAATTTTCTCGTCGATGGCATTTCTTTCCTGACCTAACCGTGGTTTGTAAGAATTCCGCATGTCATTTTTATTCACTTTTCTCTGTATTCAGCATACGCAACCCGTTGGAAGCACCAGCATCTTCCCCGAAATAATGCGACATTCGTATAGCTAAGGGCACGTAAATGTTTTATTCATTCGAATTCCTCACTCCTAAACTCATCTGCGAAAAGTAAAAAATCGATAGCTGCATTTTAAACGGATAAGCAATTTTGTGAGGTAGCAAAGTCCTGAATTAAATCACAAAGCAGCGTTGTAATAGTAATGATGCACAAGCACAAAGACAAAAGAGGAAGCAAAAGACAAATAAGCAAATAGCAAAGGACATGTCAAAACTTGTGGAAAACTAAACGCCCGGAGAAACTTACAATAAATACTAAAGAAAAGTATAGAGAGAAGAGACCTTCACACCAGCAGCAGTGCTCTGTAGTGGATGTTATTCTTATTCCTCCTACCTTTATGTTATATTCAAACTTGGGCGTTAGAAAATTCTAAATTTCTACAACTAGAATACTGTACTCTGTACTCACTCACAGCTTGTTGAAGTTTCATGGCATCATCATCATTTCTGACACGAACAATAAGACAATTCTCATCATGTGCAGAATAGAAAGGGTTAAATGGTTTACTTGGCCTACTTTCAGAATTGCTGTGCATTTGTTCAAAATTGCACGCTCCGCCCATCATCATGAACAACTGAATTGTCAGTTTTAACTTTATAATGTATATTATTCTTATCTTCTGACGGTATAGGCTTCTTCGTAATAATATGATTAAAACGTGAAAAGATCATATCATCAGGTTGTAGTAAAGGATTATATTTACTGGCCTATACTAATTCAAAATAATTGTACGTATTATTATTACAAGTTTCCAGTTTCCACTTGATACGATGTTCCATCCCAAACCAATTCAACCGGAAACAACCCCAAGGAAAAACTTACATGCATTTAACGAAAACAATGTCAACCGGCGCACGAACTTAAAGTGTCGGGTCATTTCTAAAATGTTATTCAGCAAAAATTGTTTTGAATTTTACAAAATACATATATATGTAACCAATCCATGTAAAACACATTACCAAATTAATCCGGTTATATGATTATCTAGCATTTTGTTGTTTAAATAGCAAAATTGATTATCATGTTAATGACGCAATGGAATACGCAGGTTGTTGTTCTGCTTCACGCTTTACGTATTAAAAGCAGCTGTTAAAGTGACTCGTGAACAATTAAAATGACTTGAGCATGACACTGACGGCATGGTTCCAAATCCCCAATTATCACTCTCAACTCAAAGGGTCTCCTAGTCTCTACTTCTCTGCATACTTATATCCCGACCGACTACATACTTATCTCTCGAGAGAAAACGTATGGACATTATAACCAAATCGTCAACATTGCAAAAATGCAAAACGTGAAAGAATAAAGGAAAACATGTTGCTATTACTTAGCCGTGCACCACCATTGAAACAATTTTACAACTTTTTTCCTTTGTTTTGTCTAAAGTTGTTCTCGTTTGTGTTGCTGCTGCTGTAAGATGTTGTTCTCTTCCTTTTACTTGTATAACAAACTACTTAAGCTGTCTAGTAATTCTCTCACTTGTTATTACCCAGTAATTAAGTGCAAGTTTTACTAGGCGAAAAATGAGCAGCCGGCTCGTAAAATCCAAACAGTTGTCGGCATTTCGAAATAAAGGCATTTTTACAACTATTGCAAAATAAAATACCTACTCGTTTGCATGTTGCCCATTAAACGTTAGTATGTTTGTGCATTCTTGTATAAAATACTTACAATTAATGGATGATACCTGAAAAAATATGTGTATGTCAGTATATACCCATCACATTCGACAAAATACATACTTTACTTTACTACTACATCTAAACAAACCTGATGATTGGAACAGTTTTTACAATTCATCTTCATTATATGTAAAACAAAGTATGTTGTGTGTTGAGAATATGGTCAAGAAAAGAAGTATACAACGGTTATACTTGTTGTTTAATGCACAAGCAAATTGTACAACAAATTTTCGTGATCACATTTCCCCATCTGGTTTTTTTTTGTTAAATTGCATGCTTCCATTTTTCCAGTTTGTATGTATATATTTATTTATTAAACCAACATACCAGCCATTTAATATGACTATTATATTACATACAACAGCATGTCCAGAAATCCATCCAGTCGACCAACATATTTGCACTACTTTCCCGTTTTTTGTTGTAGCGAATCACAAGAATAAAGACCATGCTGCAAGCAAACAATAACATACAATATACGATACCAATATCGAATCAACCCATTGGAATGGAATAGATGAACATTTTCTCGAGTAAATACTTAAGTAGTTTATTTGCCAAGGATGGCAGAATAGTCAAACAAACCAAACCCACAACCGCACAATTATTGTACCGACTACACAGCCACTGGCTCGACATAATATGTATGTACATAAAACGTGAAATATCATCATGGCAGTAGTGGCAACATGGGTATGGCAAAAATGTGGCTTTTTTACAATGAAGTATAAAAATATGCCATGAACAAAGTTGGAAGAAACAAAAATGAAAACTGGAGGGTGTCTATCATCCCCACTGCTTATCTTTCCCATACATTTCTTATTCTTGTACATAGAATTCTCGTAATATATAAGAAGATATTAAATGTAAGGTCTGCTCTCAGAGAACGTTGGTTTTCTGGTTTGTTAGTTTGGTAGATTGAAAAGAGAAAAATGCAAAATAATAATAATAAAACGTGTTGGGCTCGGCAACTTGTTTGACTGTTAATGTGAACAAGTGGAAATGAACGTATCGAGGCTTGTGCCTTGGCATCGCCTTCCTTTTGTTATGCAAAGAAAAAACAGTGTTTATCATGATAATTACTCGACACGAATTTGCCGTTTGTTTTTTTAATTAAAATATTGCATTAATTTGTAGCTCATGCTGAACTGAAATCAGCTTACTGTGGAGGAAGCTGCGATTTTCATTTAAAATCTGTGACTAGTGACCATGCTTCTTTCAAGATACTTCGTTCAATTTTATTGCTGTTAGATTGGTCGTCTAATTGCTGTTCGCATCTCACACTGCTTTTCATTGATTCTTCAGGCTATTGTATTTACTTCTTGTAATTGTCCAACAAAAATTTCAATGGCAAAATATCATTGTTATCATCAAGTACTAATCAGGTACCTCTCAAATCTATGTATGAGCATGGTTTATGTATTTGTTGAGATTTTGTTTCGTTTTTGTTTGCTACAACATGTATGTACATGATGATGTAAACTTCACAGTATGGTATGATACAAACAATTTTTTATTTGCGATCTCAGCATCGTCACCAGGAAAATTCATACCGGTCAAAATATACAGCAACAGCCAAGAAGTTACAAGCCCAATGGTTTTTATGCTGTGAACTTGAGAACGTATTTTGCACAGTGTGTTTAGCATCTGTATTTTGAATCTTTCTTCTGCCCATTTTCTACGCTAATGATGCTGTAGACAGATTCCTTAAAGAGGAATGAAAAGCGAACAAAGACGAATATACGTGCTTTGTGATATAAAATGCAAGCTTGTTATACAAGCAAATAAATGAGCAAGTAGGTTTACTACCACGTATGAAATATGGAATGTATGCGTGCTGTGACTATTAGGAAAGGAAACCTGCCTAAATGTTGAATCGTTAAAAATCTACGAATCTGAGCAAAGTTGCAATAACATGCATAATACGTGCTTTTTCTCTCTTGCTGACTTACCAATTTGTTTGAAATTTATTGTAGCAAAACTGCTTCCAAACCAATCAATCCGCATCAAACATAATATTGTTAACTTACCTGAAAAACTTTAAAGATAAAAAGTTGTACACACAAGAGATTCCCATGAAACAGAGGGGACTTTCGTCGTGTGACCGATTTATGCCCATACTTGCCAAACCATATATACAACAGGTATACCAACGATAAAAGCTCGTAGAAACACAGAAATATACAAAAAATAAACCTACATACATGTCATGTGTTATGTAAGCACTCGTACGGTACAGCATGCACTAACGTGTAATATATTTATTATAACGGTTACTCTGAAATCTATCAATTTAAAATTTATGATGTTATGTTGATGTTGTTGAAATAATAAATATCAGAAGGAGTAAGAGAGTCATTCGAAGAGATTTTCGCACTATGAATTCTTGCATCTGTTAACGATGAAGGTGGACCAGCGAACGTTGAGATGAAGCGTGAAGGACTAGTTTCCGACGTTAATTTAGAAGGGGATAAAGAGATAAGAATTTACATTCTTCGACACTGCTTAAGAGTATTCGTGAAGCCTTAAAAAGTTCGTGCATGCTTTATCTGCCAGTGCACCCAGGGTTGCATATTTTCGCAACAAACATTCTATCCCAAGTTATTTGTTGTACGGAACGTGGGCAAAATAACATACCTATTCCTCTCGAACCCATACAAAGAAATTTGTTCTCATATGCTGCACTTTCATCCTTGTCGGCTTAACTCTTTTGGTCGATCGTCATCGTCTCTTCAGTACAAAAGATGCCTCCTAATAAAATTGAACTTGGGCAGAGGGAGTGTATTTTTTCTTAAAGTCGACACATAGCTTGGTATAAAAATACTGAAGCTATTTGCTTTCCTCCAAACTTTGTTTTCACGAGAAATACAAAATGCAAGCGAAAAAATCCTGTTTGAGCCCCGTTTAAATGCATAACCTTAACTATTTTCGTGTGATACTTACTACCTTATAAGCATAAAGTATGTATATTCACACAAACGTTCTGTGTAACACTGAATCTTTAGGCAACTTATTCTTACATAACTATGATATTGTTGGTATGTATATCAATTTCACAATCTTTGCACCTATCTACATCTTTATAGTCACATGCGTTGGGTCATACGAGGTCAATCTCATTATTATTGGCAAAATGGAATCTGTGCAAGCATGCTTGTAACTATATTGATTTAATATCGTAAAACGCTATTCATGATCCTATTGTCCAAAGAAAGAGCCCAAACCCAACCCACTAGAATCCTTAGAAAGAAATAGACATATAAGTATAATAAGACATCGACTATCGACATAAAATATTCTTACACATAGTCGTACCATGTTTGGGTATTATCTAATTTGAAAAACAATCAAATATTGCTAAAACACGCCATACCGCGATTTTACGTATAACGTATGCACTAAATCTTTAGCCTTTTTTCTAGCCCAAATCTCATAGAAAAATATTAGTCATTTGAAAATTGCTTAGTAATAAAATCAAACCTTTGGTGTTATTCGAATTTCGATAGTATCTTGAAATCAAATCCGTGGCACTTCCATATATTTTGACCAATGAATTTTCACGAATTTTAAAAAAAATCGGTTTTTTCCTAATGATAATAGCTTCAGATCAGTGTCTGTGGACAACACAATTTACTTTTGATTTCAACGCGACGATGAAAATATACTCTGTGTATTCAAATGGTGTAGTAAAATAAACGCAGCAATGTTGTGTTTTTGGTTCCTCTTACAGATCTCTGAAAGTACCACTTGATGCTCCTGGATGTAACTCTGGATGGAATTTTACGGTCGGTTTATGTGTACTTCTAGCAATTCCATCATGTCTAATATATGTAATTTCTTTTCTCACTTATGAAAATTACTTTGATCTATTGTGTTCCATATGAGTAGTTCTCATTGAGTACTAAGAATGCAGAACGTCTCTATAAACATTTTGTAATTGTTGTTGTAATTTTTATCTTATCGGGAAATGAAGTGGTGGTGGATTATGATGATTTTGAACTTGTCCTCGCTACAAAGAATCTTTCA